>CAWWDK010000144.1:0-86000 GCA_963942575.1 Priocnemis perturbator | reverse complement strand
GCAAGCACAGGCAGCAAGCACAGGCAGCACAGCAAGCACAGGCAGCAAGCACAGGCAGCACAGCAAGCACAGGCAACACAGCAAGCACAGGCAACAAGCACAGGCAGCACAGCAAGCACAGGCGGCACAGCAAGCACAGGCAGCAAGCACAGGCAGCACAGCAAGCACAAACAGCAAGCATAGGCAGCACAGGCAGCAAGCACATGCAGCATAGCAAGAACAGCAAGCACAGGCAGCCCAACAAGCAAAGGCGGCACAGCAAGCACAGGCAGCAAGCAAAGGGAGCACAGCAAGAACAGGCAGCAAGCACAGGCAGCAAGCACAGGCAGCACAGCAAGCACGGGCAGCACAGCAAGTGCAGCAAGCACAGGCAGCACAGCAAGCAGAGGCAGCAAGCACAGGCAGCACTGCAAGCACAGGCAGCACAGCAAGCACAGGCAGCAAGCACAGGCAGCAAGCACAGGCAGCATAGCAAGCACAGCAAGCACAGGCAGCACAACAAGCACAGGCGGCGCAGCAAGCACAGGCAGCAAACACAGGCAGCAAGCAAAGGCAGCACAGCAAGCACAGGCAGCAAGCACAGGCAGCACAGCAAGCACAGGCAGCACAGCAAGCACAGGCAACAAGCACAGGCAGCACAGCAAGCACAGGCGGCACAGCAAGCACAGGCAGCAAGCACAGGCAGCACAGCAAGCACAGGCAGCAAGCACAGGCAGCACAGGCAGCAAGCATAGGCAGCACAGCAAGCACAAGCAGCAAGCACAGGCAGCAAGCACAGGCAGCACAGCAAGCACGGGCAGCACAGCAAGCACAGGCAGCAAGCACAGGCAGCACAGCAAGCACGGGCAGCAAGCACAGGCAGCACAGCAAGCACAGGCAGCAAGCACAGGCAGCACAGCAAGCACAGGCAGCAAGCACAGGCAGCAAGCACAGGCAGCACAGCAAGCACGGGCAGCACAGCAAGCACAGGCAGCAAGCACAGGCAGCACAGCAAGCACGGGCAGCAAGCACAGGCAGCACAGCAAGCACAGGCAACAAGCACAGGCAGCAAGCACAGGCAGCATAGCAAGCATAGCAAGCACAGGCAGCCCAACAAGCGCAGGCGGCACAGCAAGCACAGGCAGCAAGCACAGGCAGCACAGCAAGCACAGGCAGCAAGCACAGGCAGCACAGCAAGCACAGGCAGCAAGCATAGGCAGCACAGCAAGCACAGGCAGCAAGCACAGGCAGCAAGCACAGGCAGCACAGCAAGCACGGGCAGCACAGCAAGCACAGGCAGCAAGCACAGGCAGCACAGCAAGCACGGGCAGCAAGCACAGGCAGCACAGCAAGTGCAGCAAGCACAGGCAGCACAGCAAGCAGAGGCAGCAAGCACAGGCAGCACAGCAAGCACAGGCAGCAAGCACAGGCAGCACAGCAAGCACAGGCAGCAAGCACAGGCAGCAAGCACAGGCAGCACAGCAAGCACAGGCAGCACAGCAAGCACAGGCAGCACAGCAAACACAGGCAGCAAGCACAGGCAGCACAGCAAACACAGGCAGCAAGCACAGGCAGCACAGCAAGCACAGGCAGCAAGCACAGGCAGCACAGCAAGCACGGGCAGCACAGCAAGCACAGGCAGCACACCAAGCACAGGCAGCACAGCAAGTACAGGCAGCAAGCACAGGCAGCACAGCAGAGGCAGCACAGGCAGCACAGCAAGCACAGGAAGCAAGGTCAGGCAGCACAGCAAGCACAGGCAGCAAGCACAGGCAGCAAGCACAGGCAGCAAGCACAGGCAGCAAGCACAGGCAGCACAGCAAGCACAGGCAGCACAGCAGGGGCAGCACAGGCAGCACAGCAAGCACAGGAAGCAAGGTCAGGCAGCACAGCAAGCACAGGCAGCAAGCACAGGCAGCACAGCAAGCACAGGCAACAAGCACACTCAGCACAGCAAGCACAGGCAGCACAGCAAGCACAGGCAGCAAGCACAGGCAGCACACCAAGCACAGGCAGCACAGCAAGCACAGGCAGCAAGCACAGGCAGCACAGCAGAGGCAGCACAGGCAGCACAGCAAGCACAGGAAGCAAGGTCAGGCAGCACAGCAAGCACAGGCAGCAAGCACACTCAGCACAGCAAGCACAGGCAGCACAGCAAGCACAGGCAGCAAGCACAGGCAGCACACCAAGCACAGGCAGCACAGCAAGCACAGGCAGCAAGCACAGGCAGCACAGGCAGCACAGGCAGCACAGGCAGCAAGCACAAGCAGCACAGCAAGCACAGGCAGCAAGCACAGGCAGCACAGCAAGCACAGGCAGCAAGCACAGGCAGCAAGCACAGGCAGCACAGCAAGCACAGGCAGCAAGCACAGGCAGCAAGCACAAGCAGCACAGGCAGCAAGCACAGGCATGTTAGAAACCCGCAAAATAGCTCGACGAGATGTGTTCGTTTTTTAGCGATTCTGGGGGAAGTGCAGAGGGGTCAAGCTCCGTCCTCTTTCCAACAGGAAAAGCCTGCTCCGATCTTCGGCGAGATTCACTCTCGCATTTGTTTACAATGCTTACTCTTACTGAGACGCAGGTCAATGCACCGGCCGCCGAGGTAAACATATGATCCGCGACTCTCGGCGCCTCCAAAAGCAGGTGACACAGCAACGCACTGTCGTGTGCCACTGTCGAATTACCGCGTGTTATGGGCGAATTCAAATGCATCGTTAACAGGCAGCACAGCAAGCACAGGCAGTACAGCAAACACAGGCAGCAAGCACAGGCAGCACAGCAAGCACAGGCAGCAAGCATAGGCAGCACAGCAAGCACAGGCAGCAAGCACAGGCAGCAAGCACAGGCAGCACAGCAAGCACGGGCAGCACAGCAAGCACAGGCAGCAAGCACAGGCAGCACACCAAGCACAGGCAGCAAGCACAGGCAGCACAGCAAGCACAGGCAGCAAGCACAGGCAGCACAGCAAGCACAGGCAGCAAGCACAGGCAGCACAGCAAGCACAGGCAGCACAGCAAGCACAGGCAGCAAACACAGGCAGCACAGCAAGCACAGGCAGCAAGCACAGGCAACACAGCAAGCACAGGCAGCACAGCAGAGGCAGCACAGGCAGCACAGCAAGCACAGGCAGCAAGCACAGGCAGCACAGCAAGCACAAACAGCAAGCACACTCAGCACAGCAAGCACAGGCAGCACAGCATGCACAGCAAGCACAGGCAGCAAGCACAGGCAGCACACCAAGCACAGGCAGCAAGCACAGGCAGCACAGCAAGCACAGGCAGCAAGCACAGGCAGCACAGCAAGCACAGGCAGCAAGCACAGGCAGCAAGCACAGGCAGTACAGCAAGCACAGGAAGCAAGGTCAGGCAGCACAGCAAGCACAGGCAGCACAGCAAGGACAGGCAGCAAGCACAGGCAGCAAGCACAGGCAGCACAGCAAGCACAGGAAGCAAGGTCAGGCAGCACAGCAAGCACAGGCAGCACAGCAAGGACAGGCAGCAAGCACAGGCAGCAAGCACAGGCAGCACAGCAAGCACAGGCAGCAAGCACAGGCAGCACAGCAAGCACAGGCAGCAAGCACACTCAGCGCAGCAAGCACAGGCAGCACAGCAAGCACAGGCAGCACAGCAAGCACAGGCAGCAAGCATAGGCAGCACAGCAAGCACAAACAGCAAGCACACTCAGCACAGCAAGCACGGGCAGCACAGCAAGCACAGGCAGCAAGCACAGGCAGCACAGCAAGCACGGGCAGCAAGCACAGGCAGCACAGCAAGCACAGGCAGCAAGCACAGGCAGCACAGCAAGCACAGGCAGCACAGCAAGCACAGGAAGCAAGCACAGGCAGCACAGCAAGCACAGGCAGCAGGCACAGGCAGCAAGCACAGGCAGCACAGCAAGCACGGGCAGCACAGCAAGCACAGGCAGCAAGCACAGGCAGCACAGCAGGCACGGGCAGCAAGCACAGGCAGCACAGCAATCACAGGCAGCAAGCACAGGCAGCAGAGCAAGCACAGGCAGCAAGCACAGGCAGCCCAACAAGCACAGGCAGCACAGCAAGCACAGGCAGCACAGCACAGGCAGCGCAGCAAGCACAGGCAGCACAGCCAGCACAGCCAGCACAGCAAGCACACGCAGCAAGCACAGGCAACAAGCACAGGCAGCACAGCAAGCACAGGCAGCAAGCACAGGCAGCACAGCAAGGACAGGCAGCACAGCAAGCACAGGCAGCACACCAAGCACAGGCAGCACAGCAAGCACAGGCATCAAGCACAGGCAGCACAGGCAGCACAGGCAGCACAGGCAGCAAGCACGAGCAGCACAGCAAGCACAGGCAGCAAGCACAGGCAGCACAGCAAGCACAGGCAGCAAGCACAGGCAGCAAGCACAGGCAGCAAGCACAGGCAGCACAGCAAGCACAGGCAGCACTGGCAGCACAGCAAGCACAGGCAGCACAGGCAGCAAGCACAGGCAGCACAGCAAGCACAGGCAGCAAGCACAGGCAGCACAGCAAGCACAGGCAGCAAGCAGAGGCAGCACAGCAAGCACAGGCAGCACAGCAAGCACAGGCAGCAAGCAGAGGCAGCACAGCAAGCACAGGCAGCACAGCAAGCACAGGCAGCAAGCACAGGCAGCACAGCAAGCACAGGCAGCAAGCACAGGCAGCGCAGCAAGCACAGGCAGCACAGGCAGCAAGCACAGGCAGCAAGCAGAAGCAGCGCAGCAAGCACAGGCAGCACAGCAAGCACAGGCAGCAAGCACAGGCAGCACAGGCAGCACAGCAAGCACAAACAGCAAGCACAGGCAGCACAGCAAGCACAGGCAGCAAGCACAGGCAGCACAGCAAGCACAGGCAGCAAGCACAGGCAGCACAGCAAGCACAGCAATCACAGGCAGCAAGCACAGGCAGCACAGGCAGCAAGCACAGGCAGCACAGGCAGCACAGCAAGCACAGGCAGCACAGGCAGCAAGCACAGGCAGCACAGCAAGCGCAGGCAGCAAGCACAGGCAGCACAGCAAGCACAGGCAGCACAGCACAGGCAGCACAGCAAGCACAAGCAGCAAGCACAGGCAGCACAGCAAGCACAGGCAGCAAGCACAGGCAGCAAGCACAGGCAGCATAGCAAGCAGAGGCAGCACAGAAAGCACAGGCAGCACAGCAAGCACAGGCAGCAAGCACAGGCAGCACAGCAAGCACGGGCAGCACAGCAAGCACAGGCAGCAAGCACAGGCAGCACAGCAAACACAGGCAGCACAGCAAGCACAGGCAGCAAGCACAGGCAGCACAGCAAGCACAGGCAGCAAGGACAGGCAGCACAGCAAGCACAGGCCGCAAGCACACTCAGCACAGCAAGCACAGGCAGCACAGCAAGCACAGGCAGCAAGCACAGGCAGCAAGCACAGGCAGCAAGCACAGGCAGCACAGCAAGCACAGGCAGCACAGCAGAGGCAGCACAGGCAGCACAGCAAGCACAGGAAGCAAGGTCAGGCAGCACAGCAAGCACAGGCAGCAAGCACAGGCAGCACAGCAAGCACAGGCAGCAAGCACACTCAGCACAGCAAGCACAGGCAGCAAGCACAGGCAGAACACCAAGCACAGGCAGCACAGCAAGCACAGGCAGCAAGCACAGGCAGCACAGCAGAAACAGCACAGGCAGCACACCAAGCACAGGAAGCAAGGTCAGGCAGCACAGCAAGCACAGGCAGCAAGCACAGGCAGCACAGCAAGCACAGGCAGCAAGCACACTCAGCACAGCAAGCACAGGCAGCACAGCAAGCACAGGCAGCACAGCAAGCACAGGCATCAAGCACAGGCAGCACAGGCAGCACAGGCAGCACAGGCAGCAAGCACGAGCAGCACAGCAAGCACAGGCAGCAAGCACAGGCAGCACAACAAGCACAGGCAGCAAGCACAGGCAGCAAGCACAGGCAGCAAGCACAGGCAGCACTGGCAGCACAGCAAGCACAGGCAGCACAGGCAGCAAGCACAGGCAGCACAGCAAGCACAGGCAGCAAGCACAGGCAGCACAGCAAGCACAGGCAGCAAGCACAGGCAGCACAGCAGAGACAGCACAGGCAGCACAGCAAGCACAGGCAGCAAGCACAGGCAGCACAGGCAGCAAGGACGGGCAGCACAGCAAGCACAGGCAGCAGGCACAGGCAGCACAGCAAGCACAGGCAGCAAGCACAGGCAGCGCAGCAAGCACAGCAAGCACAGGCAGCACAGCAAGCACAGGCAGCACAGCAGAGGCAGCACAGGCAGCACAGCAAGCACAGGAAGCAAGGTCAGGCAGCACAGCAAGCACAGGCAGCAAGCACAGGCAGCACAGCAAGCACAGGCAGCAAGCACACTCAGCACAGCAAGCACAGGCAGCAAGCACAGGCAGAACACCAAGCACAGGCAGCACAGCAAGCACAGGCAGCAAGCACAGGCAGCACAGCAGAAACAGCACAGGCAGCACAGCAAGCACAGGAAGCAAGGTCAGGCAGCACAGCAAGCACAGGCAGCAAGCACAGGCAGCACAGCAAGCACAGGCAGCAAGCACACTCAGCACAGCAAGCACAGGCAGCACAGCAAGCACAGGCAGCACACCAAGCACAGGCAGCACAGCAAGCACAGGCATCAAGCACAGGCAGCACAGGCAGCACAGGCAGCACAGGCAGCAAGCACGAGCAGCACAGCAAGCACAGGCAGCAAGCACAGGCAGCACAGCAAGCACAGGCAGCAAGCACAGGCAGCAAGCACAGGCAGCAAGCACAGGCAGCACAGCAAGCACAGGCAGCACAGCAAGCACAGGCAGCAAGCACAGGCAGCAAGCACAGGCAGCATAGCAAGCAGAGGCAGCACAGAAAGCACAGGCAGCACAGCAAGCACAGGCAGCAAGCACAGGCAGCACAGCAAGCACAGGCAGCAAGCACAGGCAGCACAGCAAACACAGGCAGCACAGCAAGCACAGGCAGCAAGCACAGGCAGCAAGGACAGGCAGCACAGCAAGCACAGGCCGCAAGCACACTCAGCACAGCAAGCACAGGCAGCACAGCAAGCACAGGCAGCAAGCACAGGCAGCAAGCACAGGCAGCAAGCACAGGCAGCACAGCAAGCACAGGCAGCACAGCAGAGGCAGCACAGGCAGCACAGCAAGCACAGGAAGCAAGGTCAGGCAGCACAGCAAGCACAGGCAGCAAGCACAGGCAGCACAGCAAGCACAGGCAGCAAGCACACTCAGCACAGCAAGCACAGGCAGCAAGCACAGGCAGAACACCAAGCACAGGCAGCACAGCAAGCACAGGCAGCAAGCACAGGCAGCACAGCAGAAACAGCACAGGCAGCACAGCAAGCACAGGAAGCAAGGTCAGGCAGCACAGGAAGCAAGGTCAGGCAGCACAGCAAGCACAGGCAGCACAGCAAGCACAGGCAGCAAGCACACTCAGCACAGCAAGCACAGGCAGCAAGCACAGGCAGCACAGGCAGCACAGGCAGCAAACACAGGCAGCACAGCAAGCACAGGCAGCAAGCACAGGCAACACAGCAAGCACAGGCAGCACAGCAGAGGCAGCACAGGCAGCACAGCAAGCACAGGCAGCAAGCACAGGCTGCACAGCAAGCACGGGCAGCACAGCAAGCACAGGCAGCACAGGCAGCAAGCACAGGCAGCACAGCAAGCACAGGCAGCAAGCACACTCAGCACAGCAAGCACAGGCAGCACAGCAAGCACAGGCAGCAAGCACAGGCAGCACAGCAAGCACAAACAGCAAGCACAGGCAGCACAGCAAGCACAGGCAGCAAGCACACTCAGCGCAGCAAGCACAGGCAGCACAGCAAGCACAGGCAGCACAGCAAGCACAGGCAGCAAGCACAGGCAGCACAGCAAGCACAAACAGCAAGCACACTCAGCACAGCAAGCACGGGCAGCACAGCAAGCACAGGCAGCAAGCACAGGCAGCACAGCAAGCACGGGCAGCAAGCACAGGCAGCACAGCAAGCACAGGCAGCAAGCACAGGCAGCACAGCAAGCACAGGCAGCACAGCAAGCACAGGAAGCAAGCACAGGCAGCACAGCAAGCACAGGCAGCAGGCACAGGCAGCAAGCACAGGCAGCACAGCAAGCACGGGCAGCACAGCAAGCACAGGCAGCAAGCACAGGCAGCACAGCAGGCACGGGCAGCAAGCACAGGCAGCACAGCAAGCACAGGCAGCAAGCACAGGCAGCACAGCAAGCACAGGCAGCAAGCACAGGCAGCACAGCAAGCACAGGCAGCAAGCACAGGCAGCATAGCAAGCACAGCAAGCACAGGAAGCACAACAAGCACAGGCGGCGCAGCAAGCACAGGCAGCAAGCACAGGCAGCAAGCAAAGGCAGCACAGCAAGCACAGGCAGCAAGCACAGGCAGCACAGCAAGCACAGGCAGCAAGCACACTCAGCACAGCAAGCACAGGCAGCACAGCAAGCACAGGCAGCAAGCACAGGCAGCACAGCAAGCACAAACAGCAAGCACAGGCAGCACAGCAAGCACAGGCAGCAAGCACACTCAGCGCAGCAAGCACAGGCAGCACAGCAAGCACAGGCAGCACAGCAAGCACAGGCAGCAAGCATAGGCAGCACAGCAAGCACAAACAGCAAGCACACTCAGCACAGCAAGCACGGGCAGCACAGCAAGCACAGGCAGCAAGCACAGGCAGCACAGCAAGCACGGGCAGCAAGCACAGGCAGCACAGCAAGCACAGGCAGCAAGCACAGGCAGCACAGCAAGCACAGGCAGCACAGCAAGCACAGGAAGCAAGCACAGGCAGCACAGCAAGCACAGGCAGCAGGCACAGGCAGCAAGCACAGGCAGCACAGCAAGCACGGGCAGCACAGCAAGCACAGGCAGCAAGCACAGGCAGCACAGCAGGCACGGGCAGCAAGCACAGGCAGCACAGCAAGCACAGGCAGCAAGCACAGGCAGCACAGCAAGCACAGGCAGCAAGCACAGGCAGCACAGCAAGCACAGGCAGCAAGCACAGGCAGCATAGCAAGCACAGCAAGCACAGGAAGCACAACAAGCACAGGCGGCGCAGCAAGCACAGGCAGCAAGCACAGGCAGCAAGCACAGGCAGCACAGCAAGCACAGGCAGCAAGCACAGGCAGCACAGCAAGCACAGGCAACACAGCAAGCACAGGCAACAAGCACAGGCAGCACAGCAAGCACAGGCGGCACAGCAAGCACAGGCAGCAAGCACAGGCAGCACAGCAAGCACAAACAGCAAGCATAGGCAGCACAGGCAGCAAGCACATGCAGCATAGCAAGAACAGCAAGCACAGGCAGCCCAACAAGCAAAGGCGGCACAGCAAGCACAGGCAGCAAGCAAAGGGAGCACAGCAAGAACAGGCAGCAAGCACAGGCAGCAAGCACAGGCAGCACAGCAAGCACGGGCAGCACAGCAAGTGCAGCAAGCACAGGCAGCACAGCAAGCAGAGGCAGCAAGCACAGGCAGCACTGCAAGCACAGGCAGCACAGCAAGCACAGGCAGCAAGCACAGGCAGCAAGCACAGGCAGCATAGCAAGCACAGCAAGCACAGGCAGCACAACAAGCACAGGCGGCGCAGCAAGCACAGGCAGCAAACACAGGCAGCAAGCAAAGGCAGCACAGCAAGCACAGGCAGCAAGCACAGGCAGCACAGCAAGCACAGGCAGCACAGCAAGCACAGGCAACAAGCACAGGCAGCACAGCAAGCACAGGCGGCACAGCAAGCACAGGCAGCAAGCACAGGCAGCACAGCAAGCACAGGCAGCAAGCACAGGCAGCACAGGCAGCAAGCATAGGCAGCACAGCAAGCACAAGCAGCAAGCACAGGCAGCAAGCACAGGCAGCACAGCAAGCACGGGCAGCACAGCAAGCACAGGCAGCAAGCACAGGCAGCACAGCAAGCACGGGCAGCAAGCACAGGCAGCACAGCAAGCACAGGCAGCAAGCACAGGCAGCACAGCAAGCACAGGCAGCAAGCACAGGCAGCAAGCACAGGCAGCACAGCAAGCACGGGCAGCACAGCAAGCACAGGCAGCAAGCACAGGCAGCACAGCAAGCACGGGCAGCAAGCACAGGCAGCACAGCAAGCACAGGCAACAAGCACAGGCAGCAAGCACAGGCAGCATAGCAAGCATAGCAAGCACAGGCAGCCCAACAAGCGCAGGCGGCACAGCAAGCACAGGCAGCAAGCACAGGCAGCACAGCAAGCACAGGCAGCAAGCACAGGCAGCACAGCAAGCACAGGCAGCAAGCATAGGCAGCACAGCAAGCACAGGCAGCAAGCACAGGCAGCAAGCACAGGCAGCACAGCAAGCACGGGCAGCACAGCAAGCACAGGCAGCAAGCACAGGCAGCACAGCAAGCACGGGCAGCAAGCACAGGCAGCACAGCAAGTGCAGCAAGCACAGGCAGCACAGCAAGCAGAGGCAGCAAGCACAGGCAGCACAGCAAGCACAGGCAGCAAGCACAGGCAGCAAGCACAAGCAGCACAGGCAGCAAGCACAGGCATGTTAGAAACCCGCAAAATAGCTCGACGAGATGTGTTCGTTTTTTAGCGATTCTGGGGGAAGTGCAGAGGGGTCAAGCTCCGTCCTCTTTCCAACAGGAAAAGCCTGCTCCGATCTTCGGCGAGATTCACTCTCGCATTTGTTTACAATGCTTACTCTTACTGAGACGCAGGTCAATGCACCGGCCGCCGAGGTAAACATATGATCCGCGACTCTCGGCGCCTCCAAAAGCAGGTGACACAGCAACGCACTGTCGTGTGCCACTGTCGAATTACCGCGTGTTATGGGCGAATTCAAATGCATCGTTAACAGGCAGCACAGCAAGCACAGGCAGCACAGCAAGCACAGGCAGCACAGCAAACACAGGCAGCAAGCACAGGCAGCACAGCAAACACAGGCAGCAAGCACAGGCAGCACAGCAAGCACAGGCAGCAAGCACAGGCAGCACAGCAAGCACGGGCAGCACAGCAAGCACAGGCAGCACACCAAGCACAGGCAGCACAGCAAGTACAGGCAGCAAGCACAGGCAGCACAGCAGAGGCAGCACAGGCAGCACAGCAAGCACAGGAAGCAAGGTCAGGCAGCACAGCAAGCACAGGCAGCAAGCACAGGCAGCAAGCACAGGCAGCAAGCACAGGCAGCAAGCACAGGCAGCACAGCAAGCGCAGGCAGCACAGCAGGGGCAGCACAGGCAGCACAGCAAGCACAGGAAGCAAGGTCAGGCAGCACAGCAAGCACAGGCAGCAAGCACAGGCAGCACAGCAAGCACAGGCAACAAGCACACTCAGCACAGCAAGCACAGGCAGCACAGCAAGCACAGGCAGCAAGCACAGGCAGCACACCAAGCACAGGCAGCACAGCAAGCACAGGCAGCAAGCACAGGCAGCACAGCAGAGGCAGCACAGGCAGCACAGCAAGCACAGGAAGCAAGGTCAGGCAGCACAGCAAGCACAGGCAGCAAGCACACTCAGCACAGCAAGCACAGGCAGCACAGCAAGCACAGGCAGCAAGCACAGGCAGCACACCAAGCACAGGCAGCACAGCAAGCACAGGCAGCAAGCACAGGCAGCACAGGCAGCACAGGCAGCACAGGCAGCAAGCACAAGCAGCACAGCAAGCACAGGCAGCAAGCACAGGCAGCACAGCAAGCACAGGCAGCAAGCACAGGCAGCAAGCACAGGCAGCACAGCAAGCACAGGCAGCAAGCACAGGCAGCAAGCACAAGCAGCACAGGCAGCAAGCACAGGCATGTTAGAAACCCGCAAAATAGCTCGACGAGATGTGTTCGTTTTTTAGCGATTCTGGGGGAAGTGCAGAGGGGTCAAGCTCCGTCCTCTTTCCAACAGGAAAAGCCTGCTCCGATCTTCGGCGAGATTCACTCTCGCATTTGTTTACAATGCTTACTCTTACTGAGACGCAGGTCAATGCACCGGCCGCCGAGGTAAACATATGATCCGCGACTCTCGGCGCCTCCAAAAGCAGGTGACACAGCAACGCACTGTCGTGTGCCACTGTCGAATTACCGCGTGTTATGGGCGAATTCAAATGCATCGTTAACAGGCAGCACAGCAAGCACAGGCAGTACAGCAAACACAGGCAGCAAGCACAGGCAGCACAGCAAGCACAGGCAGCAAGCATAGGCAGCACAGCAAGCACAGGCAGCAAGCACAGGCAGCAAGCACAGGCAGCACAGCAAGCACGGGCAGCACAGCAAGCACAGGCAGCAAGCACAGGCAGCACACCAAGCACAGGCAGCAAGCACAGGCAGCACAGCAAGCACAGGCAGCAAGCACAGGCAGCACAGCAAGCACAGGCAGCAAGCACAGGCAGCACAGCAAGCACAGGCAGCAAACACAGGCAGCACAGCAAGCACAGGCAGCAAGCACAGGCAACACAGCAAGCACAGGCAGCACAGCAGAGGCAGCACAGGCAGCACAGCAAGCACAGGCAGCAAGCACAGGCAGCACAGCAAGCACAAACAGCAAGCACACTCAGCACAGCAAGCACAGGCAGCACAGCATGCACAGCAAGCACAGGCAGCAAGCACAGGCAGCACACCAAGCACAGGCAGCAAGCACAGGCAGCACAGCAAGCACAGGCAGCAAGCACAGGCAGCACAGCAAGCACAGGCAGCAAGCACAGGCAGCAAGCACAGGCAGCACAGCAAGCACAGGAAGCAAGGTCAGGCAGCACAGCAAGCACAGGCAGCACAGCAAGGACAGGCAGCAAGCACAGGCAGCAAGCACAGGCAGCACAGCAAGCACAGGAAGCAAGGTCAGGCAGCACAGCAAGCACAGGCAGCACAGCAAGGACAGGCAGCAAGCACAGGCAGCAAGCACAGGCAGCACAGCAAGCACAGGCAGCAAGCACAGGCAGCACAGCAAGCACAGGCAGCAAGCACACTCAGCGCAGCAAGCACAGGCAGCACAGCAAGCACAGGCAGCACAGCAAGCACAGGCAGCAAGCATAGGCAGCACAGCAAGCACAAACAGCAAGCACACTCAGCACAGCAAGCACGGGCAGCACAGCAAGCACAGGCAGCAAGCACAGGCAGCACAGCAAGCACGGGCAGCAAGCACAGGCAGCACAGCAAGCACAGGCAGCAAGCACAGGCAGCACAGCAAGCACAGGCAGCACAGCAAGCACAGGAAGCAAGCACAGGCAGCACAGCAAGCACAGGCAGCAGGCACAGGCAGCAAGCACAGGCAGCACAGCAAGCACGGGCAGCACAGCAAGCACAGGCAGCAAGCACAGGCAGCACAGCAGGCACGGGCAGCAAGCACAGGCAGCACAGCAAGCACAGGCAGCAAGCACAGGCAGCACAGCAAGCACAGGCAGCAAGCACAGGCAGCACAGCAAGCACAGGCAGCAAGCACAGGCAGCATAGCAAGCACAGGAAGCACAACAAGCACAGGCGGCGCAGCAAGCACAGGCAGCAAGCACAGGCAGCAAGCACAGGCAGCACAGCAAGCACAGGCAGCAAGCACAGGCAGCACAGCAAGCACACGCAGCGCAGCAAGCACAGGCAACACAGCAAGCACAGGCAACAAGCACAGGCAGCACAGCAAGCACAGGCGGCACAGCAAGCACAGGCAGCAAGCACAGGCAGCACAGCAAGCACAAACAGCAAGCATAGGCAGCACAGGCAGCAAGCACATGCAGCATAGCAAGAACAGCAAGCACAGGCAGCCCAACAAGCAAAGGCGGCACAGCAAGCACAGGCAGCAAGCAAAGGGAGCACAGCAAGAACAGGCAGCAAGCACAGGCAGCAAGCACAGGCAGCACAGCAAGCACGGGCAGCACAGCAAGTGCAGCAAGCACAGGCAGCACAGCAAGCAGAGGCAGCAAGCACAGGCAGCACTGCAAGCACAGGCAGCACAGCAAGCACAGGCAGCAAGCACAGGCAGCAAGCACAGGCAGCATAGCAAGCACAGCAAGCACAGGCAGCACAACAAGCACAGGCGGCGCAGCAAGCACAGGCAGCAAACACAGGCAGCAAGCAAAGGCAGCACAGCAAGCACAGGCAGCAAGCACAGGCAGCACAGCAAGCACAGGCAGCACAGCAAGCACAGGCAACAAGCACAGGCAGCACAGCAAGCACAGGCGGCACAGCAAGCACAGGCAGCAAGCACAGGCAGCACAGCAAGCACAGGCAGCAAGCACAGGCAGCACAGGCAGCAAGCATAGGCAGCACAGCAAGCACAAGCAGCAAGCACAGGCAGCAAGCACAGGCAGCACAGCAAGCACGGGCAGCACAGCAAGCACAGGCAGCAAGCACAGGCAGCACAGCAAGCACGGGCAGCAAGCACAGGCAGCACAGCAAGCACAGGCAGCAAGCACAGGCAGCACAGCAAGCACAGGCAGCAAGCACAGGCAGCAAGCACAGGCAGCACAGCAAGCACGGGCAGCACAGCAAGCACAGGCAGCAAGCACAGGCAGCACAGCAAGCACGGGCAGCAAGCACAGGCAGCACAGCAAGCACAGGCAACAAGCACAGGCAGCAAGCACAGGCAGCATAGCAAGCATAGCAAGCACAGGCAGCCCAACAAGCGCAGGCGGCACAGCAAGCACAGGCAGCAAGCACAGGCAGCACAGCAAGCACAGGCAGCAAGCACAGGCAGCACAGCAAGCACAGGCAGCAAGCATAGGCAGCACAGCAAGCACAGGCAGCAAGCACAGGCAGCAAGCACAGGCAGCACAGCAAGCACGGGCAGCACAGCAAGCACAGGCAGCAAGCACAGGCAGCACAGCAAGCACGGGCAGCAAGCAAAGGCAGCACAGCAAGTGCAGCAAGCACAGGCAGCACAGCAAGCAGAGGCAGCAAGCACAGGCAGCACAGCAAGCACAGGCAGCAAGCACAGGCAGCAAGCACAAGCAGCACAGGCAGCAAGCACAGGCATGTTAGAAACCCGCAAAATAGCTCGACGAGATGTGTTCGTTTTTTAGCGATTCTGGGGGAAGTGCAGAGGGGTCAAGCTCCGTCCTCTTTCCAACAGGAAAAGCCTGCTCCGATCTTCGGCGAGATTCACTCTCGCATTTGTTTACAATGCTTACTCTTACTGAGACGCAGGTCAATGCACCGGCCGCCGAGGTAAACATATGATCCGCGACTCTCGGCGCCTCCAAAAGCAGGTGACACAGCAACGCACTGTCGTGTGCCACTGTCGAATTACCGCGTGTTATGGGCGAATTCAAATGCATCGTTAACAGGCAGCACAGCAAGCACAGGCAGCACAGCAAGCACAGGCAGCACAGCAAACACAGGCAGCAAGCACAGGCAGCACAGCAAACACAGGCAGCAAGCACAGGCAGCACAGCAAGCACAGGCAGCAAGCACAGGCAGCACAGCAAGCACGGGCAGCACAGCAAGCACAGGCAGCACACCAAGCACAGGCAGCACAGCAAGTACAGGCAGCAAGCACAGGCAGCACAGCAGAGGCAGCACAGGCAGCACAGCAAGCACAGGAAGCAAGGTCAGGCAGCACAGCAAGCACAGGCAGCAAGCACAGGCAGCAAGCACAGGCAGCAAGCACAGGCAGCAAGCACAGGCAGCACAGCAAGCACAGGCAGCACAGCAGGGGCAGCACAGGCAGCACAGCAAGCACAGGAAGCAAGGTCAGGCAGCACAGCAAGCACAGGCAGCAAGCACAGGCAGCACAGCAAGCACAGGCAACAAGCACACTCAGCACAGCAAGCACAGGCAGCACAGCAAGCACAGGCAGCAAGCACAGGCAGCACACCAAGCACAGGCAGCACAGCAAGCACAGGCAGCAAGCACAGGCAGCACAGCAGAGGCAGCACAGGCAGCACAGCAAGCACAGGAAGCAAGGTCAGGCAGCACAGCAAGCACAGGCAGCAAGCACACTCAGCACAGCAAGCACAGGCAGCACAGCAAGCACAGGCAGCAAGCACAGGCAGCACACCAAGCACAGGCAGCACAGCAAGCACAGGCAGCAAGCACAGGCAGCACAGGCAGCACAGGCAGCACAGGCAGCAAGCACAAGCAGCACAGCAAGCACAGGCAGCAAGCACAGGCAGCACAGCAAGCACAGGCAGCAAGCACAGGCAGCAAGCACAGGCAGCACAGCAAGCACAGGCAGCAAGCACAGGCAGCAAGCACAAGCAGCACAGGCAGCAAGCACAGGCATGTTAGAAACCCGCAAAATAGCTCGACGAGATGTGTTCGTTTTTTAGCGATTCTGGGGGAAGTGCAGAGGGGTCAAGCTCCGTCCTCTTTCCAACAGGAAAAGCCTGCTCCGATCTTCGGCGAGATTCACTCTCGCATTTGTTTACAATGCTTACTCTTACTGAGACGCAGGTCAATGCACCGGCCGCCGAGGTAAACATATGATCCGCGACTCTCGGCGCCTCCAAAAGCAGGTGACACAGCAACGCACTGTCGTGTGCCACTGTCGAATTACCGCGTGTTATGGGCGAATTCAAATGCATCGTTAACAGGCAGCACAGCAAGCACAGGCAGTACAGCAAACACAGGCAGCAAGCACAGGCAGCACAGCAAGCACAGGCAGCAAGCATAGGCAGCACAGCAAGCACAGGCAGCAAGCACAGGCAGCAAGCACAGGCAGCACAGCAAGCACGGGCAGCACAGCAAGCACAGGCAGCAAGCACAGGCAGCACACCAAGCACAGGCAGCAAGCACAGGCAGCACAGCAAGCACAGGCAGCAAGCACAGGCAGCACAGCAAGCACAGGCAGCAAGCACAGGCAGCACAGCAAGCACAGGCAGCACAGCAAGCACAGGCAGCAAACACAGGCAGCACAGCAAGCACAGGCAGCAAGCACAGGCAACACAGCAAGCACAGGCAGCACAGCAGAGGCAGCACAGGCAGCACAGCAAGCACAGGCAGCAAGCACAGGCAGCACAGCAAGCACAAACAGCAAGCACACTCAGCACAGCAAGCACAGGCAGCACAGCATGCACAGCAAGCACAGGCAGCAAGCACAGGCAGCACACCAAGCACAGGCAGCAAGCACAGGCAGCACAGCAAGCACAGGCAGCAAGCACAGGCAGCACAGCAAGCACAGGCAGCAAGCACAGGCAGCAAGCACAGGCAGCACAGCAAGCACAGGAAGCAAGGTCAGGCAGCACAGCAAGCACAGGCAGCACAGCAAGGACAGGCAGCAAGCACAGGCAGCAAGCACAGGAAGCAAGGTCAGGCAGCACAGCAAGCACAGGCAGCACAGCAAGGACAGGCAGCAAGCACAGGCAGCAAGCACAGGCAGCACAGCAAGCACAGGCAGCAAGCACAGGCAGCACAGCAAGCACAGGCAGCACAGCAAGCACAGGCAGCAAGCACAGGCAGCACAGCAAGCACAGGCAGCAAGCACAGGCAGCACAGCAAGCACAGGCAACAAGCACAGGCAGCACAGCAAGCACAGGCAACAAGCACACTCAGCACAGCAAGCACAGGCAGCACAGCAAGCACAGGCAGCACAGCAAGCACAGGCAGCAAGCACAGGCAGCACAGCAGAGGCAGCACAGGCAGCACAGCAAGCACAGGAAGCAAGGTCAGGCAGCACAGCAAGCACAGGCAGCAAGCACAGGCAGCACAGCAAGCACAGGCAGCAAGCACACTCAGCACAGCAAGCACAGGCAGCACAGCAAGCACAGGCAGCAAGCACAGGCAGCACACCAAGCACAGGCAGCACAGCAAGCACAGGCAGCAAGCACAGGCAGCACAGGCAGCACAGGCAGCACAGGCAGCAAGCACAAGCAGCACAGCAAGCACAGGCAGCAAGCACAGGCAGCACAGCAAGCACAGGCAGCAAGCACAGGCAGCAAGCACAGGCAGCAAGCACAGGCAGCACAGCAAGCACAGGCAGCACAGGCAGCAAGCACAGGCAGCACAGCAAGCACAGGCAGCACAGCAAGCACAGGCAGCAAGCACAGGCAGCACAGCAAGCACAGGCAGCAAGCACAGGCAGCACAGCAAGCACAGGCAGCAAGCACAGGCAGCACAGCAAGCACAGGCAGCACAGCAAGCACAGGCAGCAAGCACAGGCAACACAGCAAGCACAGGCAGCACAGCAGAGGCAGCACAGGCAGCACAGCAAGCACAGGCAGCAAGCACAGGCAGCACAGCAAGCACAGGCAGCAAGCACAGGCAGCACAGGCAGCAAGCACACTCAGCGCAGCAAGCACAGGCAGCACAGCAAGCACAGGCAGCAAGCACAGGCAGCACAGCAAGCACAAACAGCAAGCACACTCAGCACAGCAAGCACAGGCAGCACAGCAAGCACAGGCAGCAAGCACAGGCAGCACAGCAAGCACAGGCAGCAAGCACAGGCAGCACAGCAAGCACAGGCAGCAAGCACACTCAGCACAGCAAGCACGGGCAGCACAGCATGCACAGCAAGTACAGGCAGCAAGCACAGGCAGCAAGCACAGGCAGCACAGCAAGCACAGGCAGCAAGCTCAGGCAGCACAGCAAGCAGAGGCAGCAAGGACAAGCACAGGCAGCAAGCACAGGCAGCAAGCACAGGCAGCAAACACAGGCAGCGCAGCAAGCACAGGCAGCACAGCAAGCACAGGCAGCACAGCAAGCACAGGCAGCAAGCACAGGCAGCAAGCACAGGCAGCACAGCAAGCACAGGCAGCACAGGCAGCACAGGCAGCACAGCAAGCACAGGTAGCACAGGCAGCAAGCACAGGCAGCACAGCAAGCACAGGCAGCAAGCACAGGCAGCAAGCACATGCAGCACAGCAAGCACAGGCAGCACAGCAGAGGCAGCACAGCCAGCACAGCAAGCACAGGCAGCAAGCACAGGCAGCAAGGACGGGCAGCACAGCAAGCACAGGCAGCAGGCACAGGCAGCACAGCAAGCACAGGCAGCAAGCACAGGCAGCGCAGCAAGCACAGGCAGCACAGGCAGCAAGCACAGGCAGCGCAGCAAGCACAGGCAGCACAGCAAGCACAGGCAGAAAGCAAAGGCAGCACAGCAAGCACAGGCAGCAAGCACAGGCAGCACAGCAAGCACAGGCGGCACAGCAAGCACAGGCAGCAAGCACAGGCAGCAAGCACAGGCAGCACAGGCAGCAAGGACGGGCAGCACAGCAAGCACAGGCAGCAGGCACAGGCAGCACAGCAAGCACAGGCAGCAAGCACAGGCAGCAAGCACAGGCAGCACAGCAAGCACAGGCAGCAAGCACAGGCAGCACAACAAGCACAGACAGCAAGCACAGGCAGCAAGCACAGGCAGATAGCACAGACAGCACAGCAGGCACAGGCAGCTTGCACAGGCAGCATAGCAAGCACAGCAAGCACAGACAGCAAGCACAGGCAGCAAGCACAGGCAGCACAGCAAGCACAGGCAGCAAGCACAGGCAGCAGAGCAAGCACAGGCAGCAAGCACAGGCAGCATAGCAAGCAGAGGCAGCACAGAAAGCACAGGCAGCACAGCAAGCACAGGCAGCACAGGCAGCAAGCACAGGCAGCAAGCACAGGCAGCAAGCACAGGCAGCGCAGCAAGCACAGGCAGCACAGCAAGCACAGACAGCAAGCACAGGCAGCAAGCACAGGCAGATAGCACAGACAGCACAGCAGGCACAGGCAGCTTGCACAGACAGCATAGCAAGCACAGCAAGCACAGACAGCAAGCACAGGCAGCAAGCACAGGCAGCACAGCAAGCACAGGCAGCAAGCACAGGCAGCACAGCAAGCACAGGCGGCACAGCAAGCACAGGCAGCAAGCACAGGCAGCACAGCAAGCACAGGCAGCAAGCACAGGCAGCACAGGCAGCAAGCATAGGCAGCACAGCAAGCACAAGCAGCAAGCACAGGCAGCAAGCACAGGCAGCACAGCAAGCACGGGCAGCACAGCAAGCACAGGCAGCAAGCACAGGCAGCACAGCAAGCACGGGCAGCAAGCACAGGCAGCACAGCAAGCACAGGCAGCAAGCACAGGCAGCACAGCAAGCACAGGCAGCAAGCACAGGCAGCACAGCAAGCACAGGCAGCAAGCATAGGCAGCACAGCAAGCACAGGCAGCAAGCACAGGCAGCAAGCACAGGCAGCACAGCAAGCACGGGCAGCACAGCAAGCACAGGCAGCAAGCACAGGCAGCACAGCAAGCACGGGCAGCAAGCACAGGCAGCACAGCAAGCACAGGCAACAAGCACAGGCAGCAAGCACAGGCATGTTAGAAACCCGCAAAATAGCTCGACGAGATGTGTTCGTTTTTTAGCGATTCTGGGGGAAGTGCAGAGGGGTCAAGCTCCGTCCTCTTTCCAACAGGAAAAGCCTGCTCCGATCTTCGGCGAGATTCACTCTCGCATTTGTTTACAATGCTTACTCTTACTGAGACGCAGGTCAATGCACCGGCCGCCGAGGTAAACATATGATCCGCGACTCTCGGCGCCTCCAATAGCAGGTGACACAGCAACGCACTGTCGTGTGCCACTGTCGAATTACCGCGTGTTATGGGCGAATTCAAATGCATCGTTAACAGGCAGCACAGCAAGCACAGGCAGCACAGCAAGCACAGGCAGCACAGCAAGCACAGGCAGCACAGCAAACACAGGCAGCAAGCACAGGCAGCACAGCAAGCACAGGCAGCAAGCATAGGCAGCACAGCAAGCACAGGCAGCAAGCACAGGCAGCAAGCACAGGCAGCACAGCAAGCACGGGCAGCACAGCAAGCACAGGCAGCAAGCACAGGCAGCACACCAAGCACAGGCAGCACAGCAAGCACAGGCAGCAAGCACAGGCAGCACAGCAGAGGCAGCACAGGCAGCACAGCAAGCACAGGAAGCAAGGTCAGGCAGCACAGCAAGCACAGGCAGCAAGCACAGGCAGCAAGCACAGGCAGCAAGCACAGGCAGCACAGGCAGCACAGGCAGCACAGGCAGCAAGCACAGGCAGCACAGCAAGCACAGGCAACAAGCACACTCAGCACAGCAAGCACAGGCAGCAAGCACAGGCAGCACACCAAGCACAGGCAGCACAGCAAGCACAGGCAGCAAGCACAGGCAGCACAGCAAGCACAGGCACCAAGCACAGGCAGCACAGCAAGCACAGGAAGCAAGGTCAGGCAGCACAGCAAGCACAGGCAGCAAGCACAGGCAGCACAGCAAGCACAGGCAGCAAGCACACTCAGCACAGCAAGCACAGGCAGCACAGCAAGCACAGGCAGCAAGCACAGGCAGCACACCAAGCACAGGCAGCACAGCAAGCACAGGCAGCAAGCACAGGCAGCACAGGCAGCACAGGCAGCACAGGCAGCAAGCACAAGCAGCACAGCAAGCACAGGCAGCAAGCACAGGCAGCACAGCAAGCACAGGCAGCAAGCACAGGCAGCAAGCACAGGCAGCAAGCACAGGCAGGACAGCAAGCACAGGCAGCACAGGCAGCAAGCACAGGCAGCAAGCACAGGCAGCGCAGCAAGAACAGGCAGCACAGCAAGCACAGGCAGCAAGCACAAACAGCACAGCAAGCACAGGCAGCACAGCAAGCACAGGCAGCACAGCAAGTACAGGCAGCAAGCACAGGCAGCGCAGCAAGCACAGGCAGCAAGGACAAGCACAGGCAGCAAGCACAGGCAGCACAGCAAGCACAGGCAGCACAGCAAGCACAGGCAGCAAGCACAGGCAGCACAGCAAGGACAGGCAGCAAGCACAGGCAGCAAGCACAGGCAGCGCAGCAAGAACAGGCAGCACAGCAAGCACAGGCAGCAAGCACACTCAGCACAGCAAGCACGGGCAGCACAGCATGCACAGCAAGTACAGGCAGCAAGCACAGGCAGCAAGCACAGGCAGCAAGCACAGGCAGCACAGCAAGCACAGGCAGCAAGCTCAGGCAGCACAGCAAGCACAGGCAGCAAGGACAAGCACAGGCAGCAAGCACAGGCAGCAAGCACAGGCAGCGCAGCAAGCACAGGCAGCGCAGCAAGCACAGGCAGCACAGCAAGCACAGGCAGCAAGCACAGGCAGCAAGCACAGGCAGCACAGCAAGCACAGGCAGCACAGGCAGCACAGCAAGCACAGGTAGCACAGGCAGCAAGCACAGGCAGCACAGCAAGCACAGGCAGCAAGCACAGGCAGCAAGCACATGCAGCACAGCAAGCACAGGCAGCACAGCAGAGGCAGCACAGCCAGCACAGCAAGCACAGGCAGCAAGCACAGGCAGCAAGGACGGGCAGCACAGCAAGCACAGGCAGCAGGCACAGGCAGCACAGCAAGCACAGGCAGCAAGCACAGGCAGCGCAGCAAGCACAGGCAGCACAGGCAGCAAGCACAGGCAGCACAGCAAGCACAGGCAGAAAGCAAAGGCAGCACAGCAAGCACAGGCAGCACAGCACAGGCAGCACAGCAAGCACAGGCAGCACAGCAAGCACAGGCAGCAAGCACAGGCAGCACAGCAAGCACAGGCAGCAAGCACAGGCAGCACAGCAAGCACAGGCAGCAAGCACACTCAGCACAGCAAGCACAGGCAGCACAGCAAGCACAGGCAGCACAGGCAGCAAGCACAGGCAGCAAGCACAGGCAGCGCAGCAAGCACAGGCAGCACAGCAAGCACAGGCAGCAAGCACAGGCAGCACAGCAAGCACAGACAGCAAGCACAGGCAGCAAGCACAGGCAGCACAGCAAGCACAGGCAGATAGCACAGACAGCACAGCAGGCACAGGCAGCTTGCACAGGCAGCATAGCAAGCACAGCAAGCACAGACAGCAAGCACAGGCAGCAAGCACAGGCAGCACAGCAAGCACAGGCAGCAAGCACAGGCAGCACAGGAAGCACAGGCAGCACAGCAAGCACATGCAGCACAGCAAGCACATGCAGCACAGCAAGCACATGCAGCAAGCACAGGCAGCACAGCAAGCACGGGCAGCAAGCACACTCAGCACAGCAAGCACAGGCAGCACAGCAAGCACAAACAGCAAGCACAGGCAGCACAGCAAGCACAGACAGCACAGCACAGGCAGCACAGCAAGCACAGGCAGCAAGCACAGGCAGCACAGCAAGCACAGACAGCAAGCACAGGCAGCAAGCACACTCAGCACAGCAAGCACAGGCAGCACAGCAAGCACAGGCAGCAAGCACAGGCAGCACAGGCAGCACAGCAAGCACAGGCAGCACAGGCAGCACAGCAAGCACATGCAGCACAGCAAGCACATGCAGCAAGCACAGGCAGCACAGCAAGCACGGGCAGCAAGCACACTCAGCACAGCAAGCACAGGCAGCACAGCAAGCACAGGCAGCAAGCACAGGCAGCACAGCAAGCACAGGCAGCAAGCACAGGCAGCACAGCAAGCACAGGCAGATAGCACAGGCAGCAGAGCAAGCACAGGCAGCAAGAACAGGCAGCACAGCAAGCACAGGCAGCACAGCAAGCACAGGCAGCACAGCAAGCACACGCAGCAAGCACAGGCAACAAGCACAGGCAGCTTGCACAGGCAGCATAGCAAGCACAGGCAGCACAGGCAGCAAGCACAGGCAGCAAGCACAGGCAGCGCAGCAAGCACAGGCAGCACAGCAAGCACAGGCAGCAAGCACAGGCAGCACAGCAAGCACAGACAGCAAGCACAGGCAGCAAGCACAGGCAGCACAGCAAGCACAGGCAGATAGCACAGACAGCACAGCAGGCACAGGCAGCTTGCACAGGCAGCATAGCAAGCACAGCAAGCACAGACAGCAAGCACAGGCAGCAAGCACAGGCAGCAAGCACAGGCAGCACAGGAAGCACAGGCAGCACAGCAAGCACATGCAGCACAGCAAGCACATGCAGCACAGCAAGCACATGCAGCAAGCACAGGCAGCACAGCAAGCACAGACAGCACAGCACAGGCAGCACAGCAAGCACAGGCAGCAAGCACAGGCAGCACAGCAAGCACAGACAGCAAGCACAGGCAGCAAGCACACTCAGCACAGCAAGCACAGGCAGCACAGCAAGCACAGGCAGCAAGCACAGGCAGCACAGGCAGCACAGCAAGCACAGGCAGCACAGGCAGCACAGCAAGCAGATGCAGCACAGCAAGCACATGCAGCAAGCACAGGCAGCACAGCAAGCACGGGCAGCAAGCACACTCAGCACAGCAAGCACAGGCAGCACAGCAAGCACAGGCAGCAAGCACAGGCAGCACAGCAAGCACAGGCAGCAAGCACAGGCAGCACAGCAAGCACAGGCAGATAGCACAGGCAGCAGAGCAAGCACAGGCAGCAAGAACAGGCAGCACAGCAAGCACAGGCAGCACAGCAAGCACAGGCAGCACAGCAAGCACACGCAGCAAGCACAGGCAACAAGCACAGGCAGCTTGCACAGGCAGCATAGCAAGCACAGCAAGCACAGCAAGCACAGGCAGCAAGCACAGGCAGCACAGCAAGCACAGGCAGCAAGCGCAGGCAGCACAGCAGGCACAGGCAGCATAGCAAGCACAGAAAGCACAGACAGCAAGCACAGGCAGCACAGCAAGTACAGGCAGCACAGCAAGCACAGGCAGCAAGCACAGGCAGCACAGGCAGCACAGCAAGCACAGGCAGCACAGCAAGCACAGCAAGCACAGGCAGCACAGCAAGCACAGGCAGCAAGCACAGGCAGCAGAGCAAGCACAGGCAGCAAGCACAGGCAGCACAGCAAGCACAGGCAGCACAGCAAGTACAGGCAGCAAGCACAGGCAGCACAGCAAGCACAGGCAGCAAGGACAAGCACAGGCAGCAAGCACAGGCAGCACAGCATGTACAGGCAGCACAGGAAGCACAGGCAGCAAGCACAGGCAGCACAGACAGCAAGCACAGGCAGCAAGCACAGGCAGCACAGCAAGCACAGACAGCAAGCACAGGCAGCACAGGAAGCACAGGCAGCACAGCAAGCACATGCAGCACAGCAAGCACAGGCAGCACAGCAAGCACAGGCAGCAAGCACAGGCAGCACAGCAAGCACGGGCAGCAAGCACAGGCGGCACAGCAAGCACAGGCAGCAAGCACAGGCAGCACAGCAAGCACAGGCAGCAAGCACAGGCAGCACAGCAAGCACAGGCAGCAAGCATAGGCAGCACAGCAAGCACAGGCAGCAAGCACAGGCAGCACAGCAGAGGCAGCACAGGCAGCACAGCAAGCACAGGAAGCAAGGTCAGGCAGCACAGCAAGCACAGGCAGCAAGCACAGGCAGCACAGCAAGCACAGGCAGCAAGCACACTCAGCACAGCAAGCACAGGCAGCACAGCAAGCACAGGCAGCAAGCACAGGCAGCACACCAAGCACAGGCAGCACAGCAAGCACAGGCAGCAAGCACAGGCAGCACAGGCAGCACAGGCAGCACAGGCAGCACAGGCAGCACAGGCAGCAAGCACAAGCAGCACAGCAAGCACAGGCAGCAAGCACAGGCAG
Source organism: Priocnemis perturbator (assembly GCA_963942575.1). Taxonomy (NCBI): domain Eukaryota; kingdom Metazoa; phylum Arthropoda; class Insecta; order Hymenoptera; family Pompilidae; genus Priocnemis; species Priocnemis perturbator. The sequence continues at coordinate 60,668 of CAWWDK010000144.1, read as the reverse complement.
CACAGCAAGCACAGGCAGCAAGCACAGGCAGCAAGCACAGGCAGCACAGCAAGCACAGGCAGCAAGCACAGGCAGCAAGCACAAGCAGCACAGGCAGCAAGCACAGGCATGTTAGAAACCCGCAAAATAGCTCGACGAGATGTGTTCGTTTTTTAGCGATTCTGGGGGAAGTGCAGAGGGGTCAAGCTCCGTCCTCTTTCCAACAGGAAAAGCCTGCTCCGATCTTCGGCGAGATTCACTCTCGCATTTGTTTACAATGCTTACTCTTACTGAGACGCAGGTCAATGCACCGGCCGCCGAGGTAAACATATGATCCGCGACTCTCGGCGCCTCCAAAAGCAGGTGACACAGCAACGCACTGTCGTGTGCCACTGTCGAATTACCGCGTGTTATGGGCGAATTCAAATGCATCGTTAACAGGCAGCACAGCAAGCACAGGCAGCACAGCAAACACAGGCAGCAAGCACAGGCAGCACAGCAAGCACAGGCAGCAAGCATAGGCAGCACAGCAAGCACAGGCAGCAAGCACAGGCAGCAAGCACAGGCAGCACAGCAAGCACGGGCAGCACAGCAAGCACAGGCAGCAAGCACAGGCAGCACACCAAGCACAGGCAGCACAGCAAGCACAGGCAGCAAGCACAGGCAGCACAGCAGAGGCAGCACAGGCAGCACAGCAAGCACAGGAAGCAAGGTCAGGCAGCACAGCAAGCACAGGCAGCACAGCAAGGACAGGCAGCAAGCACAGGCAGCAAGCACAGGCAGCACAGCAAGCACAGGCAGCAAGCACAGGCAGCACAGCAAGCACAGGCAGCAAGCACAGGCAGCACAGCAAGCACAGGCAACAAGCACACTCAGCACAGCAAGCACAGGCAGCACAGCAAGCACAGGCAGCAAGCACAGGCAGCACACCAAGCACAGGCAGCACAGCAAGCACAGGCAGCAAGCACAGGCAGCACAGCAGAGGCAGCACAGGCAGCACAGCAAGCACAGGAAGCAAGGTCAGGCAGCACAGCAAGCACAGGCAGCAAGCACAGGCAGCACAGCAAGCACAGGCAGCAAGCACACTCAGCACAGCAAGCACAGGCAGCACAGGCAGCAAGCACAGGCAGCACACCAAGCACAGGCAGCACAGCAAGCACAGGCAGCACAGCAGAGGCAGCACAGGCAGCACAGCAAGCACAGGAAGCAAGGTCAGGCAGCACAGCAAGCACAGGCAGCAAGCACAGGCAGCACAGCAAGCACAGGCAGCAAGCACACTCAGCACAGCAAGCACAGGCAGCAAGCACAGGCAGCACACCAAGCACAGGCAGCACAGCAAGCACAGGCAGCAAGCACAGGCAGCACAGGCAGCACAGGCAGCACAGGCAGCAAGCACAAGCAGCACAGCAAGCACAGGCAGCAAGCACAGGCAGCACAGCAAGCACAGGCAGCAAGCACAGGCAGCAAGCACAGGCAGCACAGCAAGCACAGGCAGCAAGCACAGGCAGCAAGCACAAGCAGCACAGGCAGCAAGCACAGGCATGTTAGAAACCCGCAAAATAGCTCGACGAGATGTGTTCGTTTTTTAGCGATTCTGGGGGAAGTGCAGAGGGGTCAAGCTCCGTCCTCTTTCCAACAGGAAAAGCCTGCTCCGATCTTCGGCGAGATTCACTCTCGCATTTGTTTACAATGCTTACTCTTACTGAGACGCACGTCAATGCACCGGCCGCCGAGGTAAACATATGATCCGCGACTCTCGGCGCCTCCAAAAGCAGGTGACACAGCAACGCACTGTCGTGTGCCACTGTCGAATTACCGCGTGTTATGGGCGAATTCAAATGCATCGTTAACAGGCAGCACAGCAAGCACAGGCAGCACAGCAAACACAGGCAGCAAGCACAGGCAGCACAGCAAGCACAGGCAGCAAGCATAGGCAGCACAGCAAGCACAGGCAGCAAGCACAGGCAGCAAGCACAGGCAGCACAGCAAGCACGGGCAGCACAGCAAGCACAGGCAGCAAGCACAGGCAGCACACCAAGCACAGGCAGCACAGCAAGCACAGGCAGCAAGCACAGGCAGCACAGCAGAGGCAGCACAGGCAGCACAGCAAGCACAGGAAGCAAGGTCAGGCAGCACAGCAAGCACAGGCAGCACAGCAAGGACAGGCAGCAAGCACAGGCAGCAAGCACAGGCAGCACAGCAAGCACAGGCAGCAAGCACAGGCAGCACAGCAAGCACAGGCAGCACAGCAAGCACAGGCAGCAAGCACAGGCAGCACAGCAAGCACAGACAGCAAGCACAGGCAGCAAGCACAGGCAGCACAGCAAGCACAGGCAGATAGCACAGACAGCACAGCAGGCACAGGCAGCTTGCACAGGCAGCATAGCAAGCACAGCAAGCACAGACAGCAAGCACAGGCAGCAAGCACAGGCAGCACAGCAAGCACAGGCAGCAAGCACAGGCAACAAGCACAGGCAGCTTGCACAGGCAGCATAGCAAGCACAGCAAGCACAGACAGCAAGCACAGGCAGCAAGCACAGGCAGCACAGCAAGCACAGGCAGCAAGCACAGGCAGCAGAGCAAGCACAGGCAGCAAGCACAGGCAGCATAGCAAGCAGAGGCAGCACAGAAAGCACAGGCAGCACAGCAAGCACAGGCAGCACAACAAGCACAGACAGCAAGCACAGGCAGCAAGCACAGGCAGATAGCACAGACAGCACAGCAGGCACAGGCAGCTTGCACAGGCAGCATAGCAAGCACAGCAAGCACAGACAGCAAGCACAGGCAGCAAGCACAGGCAGCACAGCAAGCACAGGCAGCAAGCACAGGCAGCAGAGCAAGCACAGGCAGCAAGCACAGGCAGCATAGCAAGCAGAGGCAGCACAGAAAGCACAGGCAGCACAGCAAGCACAGGCAGCACAGGCAGCAAGCACAGGCAGCAAGCACAGGCAGCGCAGCAAGCACAGGCAGCACAGCAAGCACAGGCAGCAAGCACAGGCAGCACAGCAAGCACAGACAGCAAGCACAGGCAGCAAGCACAGGCAGCACAGCAAGCACAGGCAGATAGCACAGACAGCACAGCAGGCACAGGCAGCTTGCACAGGCAGCATAGCAAGCACAGCAAGCACAGACAGCAAGCACAGGCAGCAAGCACAGGCAGCACAGCAAGCACAGGCAGCAAGCACAGGCAGCACAGGAAGCACAGGCAGCACAGCAAGCACATGCAGCACAGCAAGCACATGCAGCACAGCAAGCACATGCAGCACAGCAAGCACAGGCAGCACAGCAAGCACACGCAGCAAGCACAGGCAACAAGCACAGGCAGCACAGCAAGCACAGGCAGATAGCACAGGCAGCAGAGCAAGCACAGGCAGCAAGAACAGGCAGCACAGCAAGCACAGGCAGCACAGCAAGCACAGGCAGCACAGCAAGCACACGCAGCAAGCACAGGCAACAAGCACAGGCAGCTTGCACAGGCAGCATAGCAAGCACAGCAAGCACAGGCAGCAAGCACAGGCAGCACAGCAAGCACGGGCAGCAAGCACACTCAGCACAGCAAGCACAGGCAGCACAGCAAGCACAGGCAGCAAGCACAGGCAGCACAGCAAGCACAGGCAGCAAGCACAGGCAGCACAGCAAGCACAGGCAGATATCACAGGCAGCAGAGCAAGCACAGGCAGCAAGAACAGGCAGCACAGCAAGCACAGGCAGCACAGCAAGCACAGGCAGCACAGCAAGCACACGCAGCAAGCACAGGCAACAAGCACAGGCAGCTTGCACAGGCAGCATAGCAAGCACAGCAAGCACAGGCAGCAAGCACAGGCAGCACAGCAAGCACAGGCAGCAAGCGCAGGCAGCACAGCAGGCACAGGCAGCATAGCAAGCACAGAAAGCACAGACAGCAAGCACAGGCAGCACAGCAAATACAGGCAGCACAGCAAGCACAGGCAGCAAGCACAGGCAGCACAGGCAGCACAGCAAGCACAGGCAGCACAGCAAGCACAGCAAGCACAGGCAGCACAGCAAGCACAGGCAGCACAGCAAGTACAGGCAGCAAGCACAGGCAGCACAGCAAGCACAGGCAGCAAGGACAAGCACAGGCAGCAAGCACAGGCAGCACAGCATGTACAGGCAGCACAGGAAGCACAGGCAGCAAGCACAGGCAGCACAGACAGCAAGCACAGGCAGCAAGCACAGGCAGCACAGCAAGCACAGGCAGCAAGCACAGGCAGCACAGCAAGCACGGGCAGCAAGCACAGGCAGCACAGCAAGCACAGGCGGCACAGCAAGCACAGGCAGCAAGCACAGGCAGCACAGCAAGCACAGGCAGCACAGCAAGCACAGGCAGCAAGCATAGGCAGCACAGCAAGCACAGGCAGCAAGCACAGGCAGCAAGCACAGGCAGCACAGCAAGCACGGGCAGCAAGCACAGGCAGCACAGCAAGCACAGGCAACAAGCACAGGCAGCAAGCACAGGCAGCATAGCAAGCATAGCAAGCACAGGCAGCCCAACAAGCGCAGGCGGCACAGCAAGCACAGGCAGCAAGCACAGGCAGCACAGCAAGCACAGGCAGCAAGCACAGGCAGCACAGCAAGCACAGGCAGCAAGCATAGGCAGCACAGCAAGCACAGGCAGCAAGCACAGGCAGCAAGCACAGGCAGCACAGCAAGCACGGGCAGCACAGCAAGCACAGGCAGCAAGCACAGGCAGCACAGCAAGCACGGGCAGCAAGCACAGGCAGCACAGCAAGCACAGGCAGCACAGCAAGTGCAGCAAGCACAGGCAGCACAGCAAGCAGAGGCAGCAAGCACAGGCAGCACAGCAAGCACAGGCAGCAAGCACAGGCAGCAAGCACAGGCAGCAAGCACAAGCAGCACAGGCAGCAAGCACAGGCATGTTAGAAACCCGCAAAATAGCTCGACGAGATGTGTTCGTTTTTTAGCGATTCTGGGGGAAGTGCAGAGGGGTCAAGCTCCGTCCTCTTTCCAACAGGAAAAGCCTGCTCCGATCTTCGGCGAGATTCACTCTCGCATTTGTTTACAATGCTTACTCTTACTGAGACGCAGGTCAATGCACCGGCCGCCGAGGTAAACATATGATCCGCGACTCTCGGCGCCTCCAAAAGCAGGTGACACAGCAACGCACTGTCGTGTGCCACTGTCGAATTACCGCGTGTTATGGGCGAATTCAAATGCATCGTTAACAGGCAGCACAGCAAGCACAGGCAGCACAGCAAACACAGGCAGCAAGCACAGGCAGCACAGCAAGCACAGGCAGCAAGCATAGGCAGCACAGCAAGCACAGGCAGCAAGCACAGGCAGCAAGCACAGGCAGCACAGCAAGCACGGGCAGCACAGCAAGCACAGGCAGCAAGCACAGGCAGCACACCAAGCACAGGCAGCACAGCAAGCACAGGCAGCAAGCACAGGCAGCACAGCAGAGGCAGCACAGGCAGCACAGCAAGCACAGGAAGCAAGGTCAGGCAGCACAGCAAGCACAGGCAGCAAGCACAGGCAGCAAGCACAGGCAGCAAGCACAGGCAGCACAGCAAGCACAGGCAGCACAGCAGGGGCAGCACAGGCAGCACAGCAAGCACAGGAAGCAAGGTCAGGCAGCACAGCAAGCACAGGCAGCAAGCACAGGCAGCACAGAAAGCACAGGCAACAAGCACACTCAGCACAGCAAGCACAGGCAGCACAGCAAGCACAGGCAGCAAGCACAGGCAGCACACCAAGCACAGGCAGCACAGCAAGCACAGGCAGCAAGCACAGGCAGCACAGCAGAGGCAGCACAGGCAGCACAGCAAGCACAGGAAGCAAGGTCAGGCAGCACAGCAAGCACAGGCAGCAAGCACAGGCAGCACAGCAAACACAGGCAGCAAGCACACTCAGCACAGCAAGCACAGGCAGCACAGCAAGCACAGGCAGCAAGCACAGGCAGCACACCAAGCACAGGCAGCACAGCAAGCACAGGCAGCAAGCACAGGCAGCACAGGCAGCACAGGCAGCACAGGCAGCAAGCACAAGCAGCACAGCAAGCACAGGCAGCAAGCACAGGCAGCACAGCAAGCACAGGCAGCAAGCACAGGCAGCACAGCAAGCACAGGCAGCAAGCACAGGCAGCAAGCACAAGCAGCACAGGCAGCAAGCACAGGCATGTTAGAAACCCGCAAAATAGCTCGACGAGATGTGTTCGTTTTTTAGCGATTCTGGGGGAAGTGCAGAGGGGTCAAGCTCCGTCCTCTTTCCAACAGGAAAAGCCTGCTCCGATCTTCGGCGAGATTCACTCTCGCATTTGTTTACAATGCTTACTCTTACTGAGACGCAGGTCAATGCACCGGCCGCCGAGGTAAACATATGATCCGCGACTCTGGGCGCCTCCAAAAGCAGATGACACAGCAACGCACTGTCGTGTGCCACTGTCGAATTACCGCGTGTTATGGGCGAATTCAAATGCATCGTTAACAGGCAGCACAGCAAGCACAGGCAGCACAGCAAACACAGGCAGCAAGCACAGGCAGCACAGCAAGCACAGGCAGCAAGCATAGGCAGCACAGCAAGCACAGGCAGCAAGCACAGGCAGCAAGCACAGGCAGCACAGCAAGCACGGGCAGCACAGCAAGCACAGGCAGCAAGCACAGGCAGCACACCAAGCACAGGCAGCACAGCAAGCACAGGCAGCAAGCACAGGCAGCACAGCAGAGGCAGCACAGGCAGCACAGCAAGCACAGGAAGCAAGGTCAGGCAGCACAGCAAGCACAGGCAGCACAGCAAGGACAGGCAGCAAGCACAGGCAGCAAGCACAGGCAGCACAGCAAGCACAGGCAGCAAGCACAGGCAGCACAGCAAGCACAGGAAGCACAGCAAGCACAGGCAACAAGCACACTCAGCACAGCAAGCACAGGCAGCACAGCAAGCACAGGCAGCAAGCACAGGCAGCACAGCAGGCACAGGCAGCTTGCACAGGCAGCATAGCAAGCACAGCAAGCACAGACAGCAAGCACAGGCAGCAAGCACAGGCAGCACAGCAAGCACAGGCAGCAAGCACAGGCAGCAGAGCAAGCACAGGCAGCAAGCACAGGCAGCATAGCAAGCAGAGGCAGCACAGAAAGCACAGGCAGCACAGCAAGCACAGGCAGCACAGGCAGCAAGCACAGGCAGCAAGCACAGGCAGCGCAGCAAGCACAGGCAGCACAGCAAGCACAGGCAGCAAGCACAGGCAGCACAGCAAGCACAGACAGCAAGCACAGGCAGCAAGCACAGGCAGCACAGCAAGCACAGGCAGATAGCACAGACAGCACAGCAGGCACAGGCAGCTTGCACAGGCAGCATAGCAAGCACAGCAAGCACAGACAGCAAGCACAGGCAGCAAGCACAGGCAGCACAGCAAGCACAGGCAGCAAGCACAGGCAGCACAGGAAGCACAGGCAGCACAGCAAGCACATGCAGCACAGCAAGCACAGGCAGCACAGCAAGCACGGGCAGCAAGCACACTCAGCACAGCAAGCACAGGCAGCACAGCAAGCACAAACAGCAAGCACAGGCAGCACAGCAAGCACAGACAGCACAGCACAGGCAGCACAGCAAGCACAGGCAGCAAGCACAGGCAGCACAGCAAGCACAGACAGCAAGCACAGGCAGCAAGCACACTCAGCACAGCAAGCACAGGCAGCACAGCAAGCACAGGCAGCAAGCACAGGCAGCACAGGCAGCACAGCAAGCACAGGCAGCACAGGCAGCACAGCAAGCACATGCAGCACAGCAAGCACAGGCAGCACAGCAAGCACGGGCAGCAAGCACACTCAGCACAGCAAGCACAGGCAGCACAGCAAGCACAGGCAGCAAGCACAGGCAGCACAGCAAGCACAGGCAGCAAGCACAGGCAGCAAGCACAGGCAGATAGCACAGGCAGCAGAGCAAGCACAGGCAGCAAGAACAGGCAGCACAGCAAGCACAGGCAGCACAGCAAGCACAGGCAGCACAGCAAGCACACGCAGCAAGCACAGGCAACAAGCACAGGCAGCTTGCACAGGCAGCATAGCAAGCACAGCAAGCACAGGCAGCAAGCACAGGCAGCACAGCAAGCACAGGCAGCAAGCGCAGGCAGCACAGCAGGCACAGGCAGCATAGCAAGCACAGAAAGCACAGACAGCAAGCACAGGCAGCACAGCAAGTACAGGCAGCACAGCAAGCACAGGCAGCAAGCACAGGCAGCACAGGCAGCACAGCAAGCACAGGCAGCAAGCACAGGCAGCAGAGCAAGCACAGGCAGCAAGCACAGGCAGCACAGCAAGCACAGGCAGCACAGCAAGTACAGGCAGCAAGCACAGGCAGCACAGCAAGCACAGGCAGCAAGCACAAGCACAGGCAGCAAGCACAGGCAGCACAGCATGTACAGGCAGCACAGGAAGCACAGGAAGCACAGGCAGCAAGCACAGGCAGCACAGACAGCAAGCACAGGCAGCAAGCACAGGCAGCACAGCAAGCACAGGCAGCAAGCACAGGCAGCACAGCAAGCACGGGCAGCAAGCACAGGCAGCACAGCAAGCACAGGCGGCACAGCAAGCACAGGCAGCAAGCACAGGCAGCACAGCAAGCACAGGCAGCAAGCACAGGCAGCACAGCAAGCACAGGCAGCAAGCATAGGCAGCACAGCAAGCACAGGCAGCAAGCACAGGCAGCAAGCACAGGCAGCACAGCAAGCACGGGCAGCAAGCACAGGCAGCACAGCAAGCACAGGCAACAAGCACAGGCAGCAAGCACAGGCAGCATAGCAAGCATAGCAAGCACAGGCAGCCCAACAAGCGCAGGCGGCACAGCAAGCACAGGCAGCAAGCACAGGCAGCACAGCAAGCACAGGCAGCAAGCACAGGCAGCACAGCAAGCACAGGCAGCAAGCATAGGCAGCACAGCAAGCACAGGCAGCAAGCACAGGCAGCAAGCACAGGCAGCACAGCAAGCACGGGCAGCACAGCAAGCACAGGCAGCAAGCACAGGCAGCACAGCAAGCACGGGCAGCAAGCACAGGCAGCACAGCAAGCACAGGCAGCACAGCAAGTGCAGCAAGCACAGGCAGCACAGCAAGCAGAGGCAGCAAGCACAGGCAGCACAGCAAGCACAGGCAGCAAGCACAGGCAGCAAGCACAAGCAGCACAGGCAGCAAGCACAGGCATGTTAGAAACCCGCAAAATAGCTCGACGAGATGTGTTCGTTTTTTAGCGATTCTGGGGGAAGTGCAGAGGGGTCAAGCTCCGTCCTCTTTCCAACAGGAAAAGCCTGCTCCGATCTTCGGCGAGATTCACTCTCGCATTTGTTTACAATGCTTACTCTTACTGAGACGCAGGTCAATGCACCGGCCGCCGAGGTAAACATATGATCCGCGACTCTCGGCGCCTCCAAAAGCAGGTGACACAGCAACGCACTGTCGTGTGCCACTGTCGAATTACCGCGTGTTATGGGCGAATTCAAATGCATCGTTAACAGGCAGCACAGCAAGCACAGGCAGCACAGCAAACACAGGCAGCAAGCACAGGCAGCACAGCAAGCACAGGCAGCAAGCATAGGCAGCACAGCAAGCACAGGCAGCAAGCACAGGCAGCACAGCAAGCACGGGCAGCACAGCAAGCACAGGCAGCAAGCACAGGCAGCACACCAAGCACAGGCAGCACAGCAAGCACAGGCAGCAAGCACAGGCACCACAGCAGAGGCAGCACAGGCAGCACAGCAAGCACAGGAAGCAAGGTCAGGCAGCACAGCAAGCACAGGCAGCAAGCACAGGCAGCAAGCACAGGCAGCAAGCACAGGCAGCACAGCAAGCACAGGCAGCACAGCAGGGGCAGCACAGGCAGCACAGCAAGCACAGGAAGCAAGGTCAGGCAGCACAGCAAGCACAGGCAGCAAGCACAGGCAGCACAGCAAGCACAGGCAACAAGCACACTCAGCACAGCAAGCACAGGCAGCACAGCAAGCACAGGCAGCAAGCACAGGCAGCACACCAAGCACAGGCAGCACAGCAAGCACAGGCAGCAAGCACAGGCAGCACAGCAGAGGCAGCACAGGCAGCACAGCAAGCACAGGAAGCAAGGTCAGGCAGCACAGCAAGCACAGGCAGCAAGCACAGGCAGCACAGCAAACACAGGCAGCAAGCACACTCAGCACAGCAAGCACAGGCAGCAAGCACAGGCAGCACACCAAGCACAGGCAGCACAGCAAGCACAGGCAGCAAGCACAGGCAGCACAGGCAGCACAGGCAGCACAGGCAGCAAGCACAAGCAGCACAGCAAGCACAGGCAGCAAGCACAGGCAGCACAGCAAGCACAGGCAGCAAGCACAGGCAGCAAGCACAGGCAGCAAGCACAGGCAGCAAGCACAAGCAGCACAGGCAGCAAGCACAGGCATGTTAGAAACCCGCAAAATAGCTCGACGAGATGTGTTCGTTTTTTAGCGATTCTGGGGGAAGTGCAGAGGGGTCAAGCTCCGTCCTCTTTCCAACAGGAAAAGCCTGCTCCGATCTTCGGCGAGATTCACTCTCGCATTTGTTTACAATGCTTACTCTTACTGAGACGCAGGTCAATGCACCGGCCGCCGAGGTAAACATATGATCCGCGACTCTCGGCGCCTCCAAAAGCAGGTGACACAGCAACGCACTGTCGTGTGCCACTGTCGAATTACCGCGTGTTATGGGCGAATTCAAATGCATCGTTAACAGGCAGCACAGCAAGCACAGGCAGCACAGCAAACACAGGCAGCAAGCACAGGCAGCACAGCAAGCACAGGCAGCAAGCATAGGCAGCACAGCAAGCACAGGCAGCAAGCACAGGCAGCAAGCACAGGCAGCACAGCAAGCACGGGCAGCACAGCAAGCACAGGCAGCAAGCACAGGCAGCACACCAAGCACAGGCAGCACAGCAAGCACAGGCAGCAAGCACAGGCAGCACAGCAGAGGCAGCACAGGCAGCACAGCAAGCACAGGAAGCAAGGTCAGGCAGCACAGCAAGCACAGGCAGCACAGCAAGGACAGGCAGCAAGCACAGGCAGCAAGCACAGGCAGCACAGCAAGCACAGGCAGCAAGCACAGGCAGCACAGCAAGCACAGGCAGCACAGCAAGCACAGGCAACAAGCACACTCAGCACAGCAAGCACAGGCAGCACAGCAAGCACAGGCAGCAAGCACAGGCAGCACACCAAGCACAGGCAGCACAGCAAGCACAGGCAGCAAGCACAGGCAGCACAGCAGAGGCAGCACAGGCAGCACAGCAAGCACAGGAAGCAAGGTCAGGTAGCACAGCAAGCACAGGCAGCAAGCACAGGCAGCACAGCAAGCACAGGCAGCAAGCACACTCAGCACAGCAAGCACAGGCAGCACAGGCAGCAAGCACAGGCAGCACACCAAGCACAGGCAGCACAGCAAGCACAGGCAGCACAGCAGAGGCAGCACAGGCAGCACAGCAAGCACAGGAAGCAAGGTCAGGCAGCACAGCAAGCACAGGCAGCAAGCACAGGCAGCACAGCAAGCACAGGCAGCAAGCACACTCAGCACAGCAAGCACAGGCAGCACAGCAAGCACAGGCAGCAAGCACAGGCAGCACAGCAAGCACAGACAGCAAGCACTGGCAGCAAGCACAGGCAGCACAGCAAGCACAGGCAGATAGCACAGACAGCACAGCAGGCACAGGCAGCTTGCACAGGCAGCATAGGCAGCACAGCAAGCACAGGCAGCACAGGCAGCACAGCAAGCACATGCAGCACAGCAAGCACATGCAGCAAGCACAGGCAGCACACAAGCACGGGCAGCAAGCACACTCAGCACAGCAAGCACAGGCAGCACAGCAAGCACAGGCAGCAAGCACAGGCAGCACAGCAAGCACAGGCAGCAAGCACAGCAAGCACAGGCAGATAGCACAGGCAGCAGAGCAAGCACAGGCAGCAAGAACAGGCAGCACAGCAAGCACAGGCAGCACAGCAAGCACAGGCAGCACAGCAAGCACACGCAGCAAGCACAGGCAACAAGCACAGGCAGCTTGCACAGGCAGCATAGCAAGCACAGCAAGCACAGGCAGCAAGCACAGGCAGCACAGCAAGCACAGGCAGCAAGCGCAGGCAGCACAGCAGGCACAGGCAGCATAGCAAGCACAGAAAGCACAGACAGCAAGCACAGGCAGCACAGCAAGTACAGGCAGCACAGCAAGCACAGGCAGCAAGCACAGGCAGCACAGGCAGCACAGCAAGCACAGGCAGCACAGCAAGCACAGGCAGCAAGCACAGGCAGCACAGGCAGCAAGCACACTCAGCGCAGCAAGCACAGGCAGCACAGCAAGCACAGGCAGCAAGCACAGGCAGCACAGCAAGCACAAACAGCAAGCACACTCAGCACAGCAAGCACAGGCAGCACAGCATGCACAGCAAGCACAGGCAGCAAGCACAGGCAGCACACCAAGCACAGGCAGCAAGCACAGGCAGCACAGCAAGCACAGGCAGCAAGCACAGGCAGCACAGCAAGCACAGGCAGCAAGCACAGACAGCAAGCACAGGCAGCGCAGCAAGAACAGGCAGCACAGCAAGCACAGGCAGCAAGCACAAACAGCACAGCAAGCACAGGCAGCACAGCAAGCACAGGCAGCACAGCAAGTACAGGCAGCAAGCACAGGCAGCGCAGCAAGCACAGGCAGCAAGGACAAGCACAGGCAGCAAGCACAGGCAGCACAGCAAGCACAGGCAGCACAGGCAGCAAGGACGGGCAGCACAGCAAGCACAGGCAGCAGGCACAGGCAGCACAGCAAGCACAGGCAGCAAGCACAGGCAGCAAGCACAGGCAGCACAGCAAGCACAGGCAGCAAGCACAGGCAGCACAGCAAGCACAGGCAGCAAGCACAGGCAGCATAGCAAGCACAGCAAGCACAGGCAGCACAACAAGCACAGGCGGCGCAGCAAGCACAGGCAGCAAGCACAGGCAGCAAGCAAAGGCAGCACAGCAAGCACAGGCAGCAAGCACAGGCAGCACAGCAAGCAGAGGCATGTTAGAAACCCGCAAAATAGCTCGACAAGATGTGTTCGTTTTAGCGATTCTGGGGGAAGTGCAGAGGGGTCAAGCTCCGTCCTCTTTCCAACAGGGAAAGCCTGCTCCGATCTTCGGCGAGATTCACTCTCGCATTTGTTAACAATGCTTACTCTTACTGAGACGCAGGTCAATGCACCGGCCGCCGAGGTAAACATATGATCCGCGACTCTCGGCGCCTCCAAAAACAGGTGACACAGCAACGCACTGTCGTGTGCCACTGTCGAATTACCGCGTGTTATGGGCGAAATCAAATGCATCGCTAACAGGCAGCACAGCAAGCACAGGCAGCAAGCACAGGCAGCACAGCAAGCACTGGCAGCAAGCACAGGCAGCAGAGCAAGCACAGGCAGCACAGCAAGCACAGGCAGCAAGCACAGGCAGCACAGCAAGCACAGGCAGCAAGCACAGGCAGCTCAGGCAGCACAGCAAGCACAGGCAGCACAGCGCAGGCAGCACAGGCAGCACAGCAAGCACAGGCAGCAAGCACAGGCAGCACAGCAAGCACAGGCAGCAAGCACAGGCAGCACAGCAAGCACAGGCAGCACAGCAGAGGCAGCACAGGCAGCACAGCAAGCACAGGCAGCAAGCACAGGCAGCACAGGCAGCAAGGACGGACAGCACAGCAAGGACAGGCAGCAGGCACAGGCAGCACAGCAAGCACAAGCAGCAAGCACAGGCAGCAAGCACAGGCAGCACAGCAAGCACAGGCAGCAAGCACAGGCAGCACAGGCAGCAAGGACGGGCAGCACAGCAAGCACAGGCAGCAGGCACAGGCAGCACAGCAAGCACAAGCAGCAAGCACAGGCAGCAAGCACAGGCAGCACAGCAAGCACAGGCAGCAAGCACAGGCAGCACAGGCAGCAAGGACGGGCAGCACAGCAAGCACAGGCAGCAGGCACAGGCAGCACAGCAAGCACAGGCAGCAAGCACAGGCAGCAAGCACAGGCAGCACAGCAAGCACAGGCAGCAAGCACAGGCAGCACAACAAGCACAGACAGCAAGCACAGGCAGCAAGCACAGGCAGATAGCACAGACAGCACAGCAGGCACAGGCAGCTTGCACAGGCAGCATAGCAAGCACAGCAAGCACAGACAGCAAGCACAGGCAGCAAGCACAGGCAGCACAGCAAGCACAGGCAGCAAGCACAGGCAGCAGAGCAAGCACAGGCAGCAAGCACAGGCAGCATAGCAAGCAGAGGCAGCACAGAAAGCACAGGCAGCACAGCAAGCACAGGCAGCACAGGCAGCAAGCACAGGCAGCAAGCACAGGCAGCGCAGCAAGCACAGGCAGCAAGCACAGGCAGCACAGCAAGCACAGACAGCAAGCACAGGCAGCAAGCACAGGCAGCACAGCAAGCACAGGCAGATAGCACAGACAGCACAGCAGGCACAGGCAGCTTGCACAGGCAGCATAGCAAGCACAGCAAGCACAGACAGCAAGCACAGGCAGCACAGGAAGCACAGGCAGCAAGCACACTCAGCACAGCAAGCACAGGCAGCACAGCAAGCACAGGCAGCACAGGCAGCACAGCAAGCACAGGCAGCACAGCAAGCACAGGCAGCACAGCAAGCACAGGCAGCAAGCACAGGCAGCACAGCAAGCACAGGCAGCAAGCACAGGCAGCACAGCAAGCACAGGCAGCAAGCACACTCAGCACAGCAAGCACAGGCAGCACAGCAAGCACAGACAGCACAGCGCAGGCAGCACAGGCAGCACAGCAAACACAGGCAGCAAGCACAGGCAGCACAGCAAGCACAGGCAGCAAGCACAGGCAGCACAGCAAGCACAGGCAGCACAGCAGAGGCAGCACAGGCAGCACAGCAAACACAGGCAGCAAGCACAGGCAGCACAGGCAGCAAGGACGGACAGCACAGCAAGCACAGGCAGCAGGCACAGGCAGCACAGCAAGCACAAGCAGCAAGCACAGGCAGCAAGCACAGGCAGCACAGCAAGCACAGGCAGCAAGCACAGGCAGCACAGGCAGCAAGGACGGGCAGCACAGCAAGCACAGGCAGCAGGCACAGGCAGCACAGCAAGCACAAGCAGCAAGCACAGGCAGCAAGCACAGGCAGCACAGCAAGCACAGGCAGCAAGCACAGGCAGCACAGCAGGCACAGGCAGCATAGCAAGCACAGAAAGCACAGACAGCAAGCACAGGCAGCACAGCAAGTACAGGCAGCACAGCAAGCACAGGCAGCAAGCACAGCAAGCACAGGCAGCACAGCAAGCACAGGCAGCAAGCACAGGCAGCAGAGCAAGCACAGGCAGCAAGCACAGGCAGCACAGCAAGCACAGGCAGCACAGCAAGTACAGGCAGGACAGCAAACACAGGCAGCAAGCACAGGCAGCACAGCAAGCACAGGCAGCAAGCATAGGCAGCACAGCAAGCACAGGCAGCAAGCACAGGCAGCAAGCACAGGCAGCACAGCAAGCACGGGCAGCACAGCAAGCACAGGCAGCAAGCACAGGCAGCACACCAAGCACAGGCAGCACAGCAAGCACAGGCAGCAAGCACAGGCAGCACAGCAGAGGCAGCACAGGCAGCACAGCAAGCACAGGAAGCAAGGTCAGGCAGCACAGCAAGCACAGGCAGCACAGCAAGCACAGGCAGCACAGCAAGTGCAGCAAGCACAGGCAGCACAGCAAGCAGAGGCAGCAAGCACAGGCAGCACAGCAAGCACAGGCAGCAAGCACAGGCAGCAAGCACAAGCAGCACAGGCAGCAAGCACAGGCATGTTAGAAACCCGCAAAATAGCTCGACGAGATGTGTTCGTTTTTTAGCGATTCTGGGGGAAGTGCAGAGGGGTCAAGCTCCGTCCTCTTTCCAACAGGAAAAGCCTGCTCCGATCTTCGGCGAGATTCACTCTCGCATTTGTTTACAATGCTTACTCTTACTGAGACGCAGGTCAATGCACCGGCCGCCGAGGTAAACATATGATCCGCGACTCTCGGCGCCTCCAAAAGCAGGTGACACAGCAACGCACTGTCGTGTGCCACTGTCGAATTACCGCGTGTTATGGGCGAATTCAAATGCATCGTTAACAGGCAGCACAGCAAGCACAGGCAGCACAGAAAGCACAGGCAGCACAGCAAACACAGGCAGCAAGCACAGGCAGCACAGCAAGCACAGGCAGCAAGCATAGGCAGCACAGCAATCACAGGCAGCAAGCACAGGCAGCAAGCACAGGCAGCACAGCAAGCACGGGCAGCACAGCAAGCACAGGCAGCACAGCAAGCACAGGCAGCAAGCACAGGCAGCACAGCAGAGGCAGCACAGGCAGCACAGCAAGCACAGGAAGCAAGGTCAGGCAGCACAGCAAGCACAGGCAGCAAGCACAGGCAGCAAGCACAGGCAGCAAGCACAGGCAGCACAGCAAGCACAGGCAGCACAGCAGGGGCAGCACAGGCAGCACAGCAAGCACAGGAAGCAAGGTCAGGCAGCACAGCAAGCACAGGCAGCAAGCACAGGCAGCACAGCAAGCACAGGCAACAAGCACACTCAGCACAGCAAGCACAGGCAGCACAGCAAGCACAGGCAGCAAGCACAGGCAGCACACCAAGCACAGGCAGCAAGCACAGGCAGCACAGCAAGCACAGGAAGCAAGGTCAGGCAGCACAGCAAGCACAGGCAGCAAGCACAGGCAGCACAGCAAGCACAGGCAGCAAGCACACTCAGCACAGCAAGCACAGGCAGCACAGCAAGCACAGGCAGCAAGCACAGGCAGCACACCAAGCACAGGCAGCACAGCAAGCACAGGCAGCAAGCACAGGCAGCACAGGCAGCACAGGCAGCACAGGCAGCAAGCACAAGCAGCACAGCAAGCACAGGCAGCAAGCACAGGCAGCACAGCAAGCACAGGCAGCAAGCACAGGCAGCAAGCACAGGCAGCAAGCACAGGCAGCTCAGCAAGCACAGGCAGCAAGCACAGGCAGCAAGCACAAGCAGCACAGGCAGCAAGCACAGGCATGTTAGAAACCCGCAAAATAGCTCGACGAGATGTGTTCGTTTTTTAGCGATTCTGGGGGAAGTGCAGAGGGGTCAAGCTCCGTCCTCTTTCCAACAGGAAAAGCCTGCTCCGATCTTCGGCGAGATTCACTCTCGCATTTGTTTACAATGCTTACTCTTACTGAGACGCAGGTCAATGCACCGGCCGCCGAGGTAAACATATGATCCGCGACTCTCGGCGCCTCCAAAAGCAGGTGACACAGCAACGCACTGTCGTGTGCCACTGTCGAATTACCGCGTGTTATGGGCGAATTCAAATGCATCGTTAACAGGCAGCACATCAAGCACAGGCAGGACAGCAAACACAGGCAGCAAGCACAGGCAGCACAGCAAGCACAGGCAGCAAGCATAGGCAGCACAGCAAGCACAGGCAGCAAGCACAGGCAGCACAGCAAGCACGGGCAGCACAGCAAGCACAGGCAGCAAGCACAGGCAGCACACCAAGCACAGGCAGCACAGCAAGCACAGGCAGCAAGCACAGGCAGCACAGCAGAGGCAGCACAGGCAGCACAGCAAGCACAGGAAGCAAGGTCAGGCAGCACAGCAAGCACAGGCAGCACAGCAAGGACAGGCAGCAAGCACAGGCAGCAAGCACAGGCAGCACAGCAAGCACAGGCAGCAAGCACAGGCAGCACAGCAAGTACAGGCAGCACAGCAAGCACAGGCAGCAAGCACAGGCAGCACAACAAGCACAGGCAACAAGCACACTCAGCACAGCAAGCACAGGCAGCACAGCAAGCACAGGCAGCAAGCACAGGCAGCACACCAAGCACAGGCAGCACAGCAAGCACAGGCAGCAAGCACAGGCAGCACAGCAGAGGCAGCACAGGCAGCACAGCAAGCACAGGAAGCAAGGTCAGGCAGCACAGCAAGCACAGGCAGCAAGCACAGGCAGCACAGCAAGCACAGGCAGCAAGCACACTCAGCACAGCAAGCACAGGCAGCACAGGCAGCAAGCACAGGCAGCACACCAAGCACAGGCAGCACAGCAAGCACAGGCAGCAAGCACAGGCAGCACAGCAGAGGCAGCACAGGCAGCACAGCAAGCACAGGAAGCAAGGTCAGGCAGCACAGCAAGCACAGGCAGCAAGCACAGGCAGCACAGCAAGCACAGGCAGCAAGCACACTCAGCACAGCAAGCACAGGCAGCACAGCAAGCACAGGCAGCAAGCACAGGCAGCACACCAAGCACAGGCAGCACAGCAAGCACAGGCAGCAAGCACAGGCAGCACAGGCAGCACAGGCAGCACAGGCAGCAAGCACAAGCAGCACAGCAAGCACAGGCAGCAAGCACAGGCAGCACAGCAAGCACAGGCAGCAAGCACAGGCAGCAAGCACAGGCAGCACAGCAAGCACAGGCAGCAAGCACAGGCAGCAAGCACAGGCATGTTAGAAACCCGCAAAATAGCTCGACGAGATGTGTTCGTTTTTTAGCGATTCTGGGGGAAGTGCAGAGGGGTCAAGCTCCGTCCTCTTTCCAACAGGAAAAGCCTGCTCCGATCTTCGGCGAGATTCACTCTCGCATTTGTTTACAATGCTTACTCTTACTGAGACGCAGGTCAATGCACCGGCCGCCGAGGTAAACATATGATCCGCGACTCTCGGCGCCTCCAAAAGCAGGTGACACAGCAACGCACTGTCGTGTGCCACTGTCGAATTACCGCGTGTTATGGGCGAATTCAAATGCATCGTTAACAGGCAGCACAGCAAGCACAGGCAGCACAGCAAACACAGGCAGCAAGCACAGGCAGCACAGCAAGCACAGGCAGCAAGCATAGGCAGCACAGCAAGCACAGGCAGCAAGCACAGGCAGCAAGCACAGGCAGCACAGCAAGCACGGGCAGCACAGCAAGCACAGGCAGCAAGCACAGGCAGCACACCAAGCACAGGCAGCACAGCAAGCACAGGCAGCAAGCACAGGCAGCACAGCAGAGGCAGCACAGGCAGCACAGCAAGCACAGGAAGCAAGGTCGGGCAGCACAGCAAGCACAGGCAGCACAGCAAGGACAGGCAGCAAGCACAGGCAGCAAGCACAGGCAGCACAGCAAGCACAGGCAGCAAGCACAGGCAGCACAGCAAGCACAGGCAGCAAGCACAGGCAACAAGCACACTCAGCACAGCAAGCACAGGCAGCACAGCAAGCACAGGCAGCAAGCACAGGCAGCACACCAAGCACAGGCAGCACAGCAAGCACAGGCAGCAAGCACAGGCAGCACAGGCAGCACAGCAAGCACAGGAAGCAAGGTCAGGCAGCACAGCAAGCACAGGCAGCAAGCACAGGCAGCACAGCAAGCACAGGCAGCAAGCACACTCAGCACAGCAAGCACAGGCAGCACAGCAAGCACAGGCAGCAAGCACAGGCAGCACACCAAGCACAGGCAGCAAGCACAGGCAGCACAGCAAGCACAGGCAGCAAGCACAGGCAGCACAGCAAGCACAGGCAGCAAGCACACTCAGCACAGCAAGCACGGGCAGCACAGCATGCACAGCAAGTACAGGCAGCAAGCACAGGCAGCAAGCACAGGCAGCACAGCAAGCACAGGCAGCAAGCACAGGCAGCAAGCACAGGCAGCGCAGCAAGCACAGGCAGCACAGCAAGCACAGGCAGCAAGCACAGGCAGCACAGCAAGCACAGGCAGCAAGCACAGGCAGCAAGCACAGGCAGCACAGCAAGCACAGGCAGCACAGGCAGCACAGCAAGCACAGGTAGCACAGGCAGCAAGCACAGGCAGCACAGCAAGCACAGGCAGCAAGCACAGGCAGCAAGCACATGCAGCACAGCAAGCACAGGCAGCACAGCAGAGGCAGCACAGCCAGCACAGCAAGCACAGGCAGCAAGCACAGGCAGCAAGGACGGGCAGCACAGCAAGCACAGGCAGATAGCACAGACAGCACAGCAGGCACAGGCAGCTTGCACAGGCAGCATAGCAAGCACAGCAAGCACAGACAGCAAGCACAGGCAGCACAGGAAGCACAGGCAGCAAGCACACTCAGCACAGCAAGCACAGGCAGCACAGCAAGCACAGGCAGCACAGGCAGCACAGCAAGCACAGGCAGCACAGCAAGCACAGGCAGCACAGCAAGCACAGGCAGCAAGCACAGGCAGCACAGCAAGCACAGGCAGCAAGCACAGGCAGCAAGCACACTCAGCACAGCAAGCACAGGCAGCACAGCAAGCACAGACAGCACAGCGCAGGCAGCACAGGCAGCACAGCAAACACAGGCAGCAAGCACAGGCAGCACAGCAAGCACAGGCAGCAAGCACAGGCAGCACAGCAAGCACAGGCAGCACAGCAGAGGCAGCACAGGCAGCACAGCAAACACAGGCAGCAAGCACAGGCAGCACAGGCAGCAAGGACGGACAGCACAGCAAGCACAGGCAGCAGGCACAGGCAGCACAGCAAGCACAAGCAGCAAGCACAGGCAGCAAGCACAGGCAGCACAGCAAGCACAGGCAGCAAGCACAGGCAGCACAGGCAGCAAGGACGGGCAGCACAGCAAGCACAGGCAGCAGGCACAGGCAGCACAGCAAGCACAAGCAGCAAGCACAGGCAGCAAGCACAGGCAGCACAGCAAGCACAGGCAGCAAGCACAGGCAGCACAGGCAGCAAGGACGGGCAGCACAGCAAGCACAGGCAGCAGGCACAGGCAGCACAGCAAGCACAGGCAGCAAGCACAGGCAGCAAGCACAGGCAGCAAGCACAGGCAGCACAGCAAGCACAAGCAGCACAACAAGCACAGACAGCAAGCACAGGCAGCAAGCACAGGCAGCAAGAACAGGCAGCACAGCAAGCACAGGCAGCACAGCAAGCACAGGCAGCACAGCAAGCACACGCAGCAAGCACAGGCATCAAGCACAGGCAGCTTGCACAGGCAGCATAGCAAGCACAGCAAGCACAGGCAGCAAGCACAGGCAGCACAGCAAGCACAGGCAGCAAGCGCAGGCAGCACAGCAGGCACAGGCAGCATAGCAAGCACAGAAAGCACAGACAGCAAGCACAGGCAGCACAGCAAGTACAGGCAGCACAGCAAGCACAGGCAGCAAGCACAGCAAGCACAGGCAGCACAGCAAGCACAGGCAGCAAGCACAGGCAGCAGAGCAAGCACAGGCAGCAAGCACAGGCAGCACAGCAAGCACAGGCAGCACAGCAAGTACAGGCAGCAAGCACAGGCAGCACAGCAAGCACAGGCAGCAAGGACAGGCAGCATAGCAAGCATAGCAAGCACAGGCAGCCCAACAAGCGCAGGCGGCACAGCAAGCACAGGCAGCAAGCACAGGCAGCACAGCAAGCACAGGCAGCAAGCACAGGCAGCACAGCAAGCACAGGCAGCAAGCACAGGCAGCACAGCAAGCACAGGCAGCAAGCACAGGCAGCAAGCACAGGCAGCACAGCAAGCACGGGCAGCACAGCAAGCACAGGCAGCAAGCACAGGCAGCACAGCAAGCACGGGCAGCAAGCACAGGCAGCACAGCAAGCACAGGCAGCACAGCAAGTGCAGCAAGCACAGGCAGCACAGCAAGCAGAGGCAGCAAGCACAGGCAGCACAGCAAGCACAGGCAGCAAGCACAGGCAGCAAGCACAGGCAGCACAGCAAGCACGGGCAGCACACCAAGCACAGGCAGCACAGCAAGCACAGGCAGCAAGCACAGGCAGCACAGCAGAGGCAGCACAGGCAGCACAGCAAGCACAGGAAGCAAGGTCAGGCAGCACAGCAAGCACAGGCAGCAAGCACAGGCAGCAAGCACAGGCAGCAAGCACAGGCAGCACAGCAAGCATAGGCAGCACAGCAGGGGCAGCACAGGCAGCACAGCAAGCACAGGAAGCAAGGTCAGGCAGCACAGCAAGCACAGGCAGCAAGCACAGGCAGCACAGCAAGCACAGGCAACAAGCACACTCAGCACAGCAAGCACAGGCAGCACAGCAAGCACAGGCAGCAAGCACAGGCAGCACACCAAGCACAGGCAGCACAGCAAGCACAGGCAGCAAGCACAGGCAGCACAGCAGAGGCAGCACAGGCAGCACAGCAAGCACAGGAAGCAAGGTCAGGCAGCACAGCAAGCACAGGCAGCAAGCACAGGCAGCACAGCAAGCACAGGCAGCAAGCACACTCAGCACAGCAAGCACAGGCAGCACAGCAAGCACAGGCAGCAAGCACAGGCAGCACACCAAGCACAGGCAGCACAGCAAGCACAGGCAGCAAGCACAGGCAGCACAGGCAGCACAGGCAGCACAGGCAGCAAGCACAAGCAGCACAGCAAGCACAGGCAGCAAGCACAGGCAGCACAGCAAGCACAGGCAGCAAGCACAGGCAGCAAGCACAGGCAGCAAGCACAGGCAGCACAGCAAGCACAGGCAGCAAGCACAGGCATGTTAGAAACCCGCAAAATAGCTCGACGAGATGTGTTCGTTTTTTTAGCGATTCTGGGGGAAGTGCAGAGGGGTCAAGCTCCGTCCTCTTTCCAACAGGAAAAGCCTGCTCCGATCTTCGGCGAGATTCACTCTCGCATTTGTTTACAATGCTTACTCTTACTGAGACGCAGGTCAATGCACCGGCCGCCGAGGTAAACATATGATCCGCGACTCTCGGCGCCTCCAAAAGCAGGTGACACAGCAACGCACTGTCGTGTGCCACTGTCGAATTACCGCGTGTTATGGGCGAATTCAAATGCATCGTTAACAGGCAGCACAGCAAGCACAGGCAGGACAGCAAACACAGGCAGCAAGCACAGGCAGCACAGCAAGCACAGGCAGCAAGCATAGGCAGCACAGCAAGCACAGGCAGCAAGCACAGGCAGCAAGCACAGGCAGCACAGCAAGCACGGGCAGCACAGCAAGCACAGGCAGCAAGCACAGGCAGCACACCAAGCACAGGCAGCACAGCAAGCACAGGCAGCAAGCACAGGCAGCACAGCAGAGGCAGCACAGGCAGCACAGCAAGCACAGGAAGCAAGGTCAGGCAGCACAGCAAGCACAGGCAGCACAGCAAGCACAGGCAGCAAGCACAGGCAGCAAGCACAGGCAGCAAGCACAGGCAGCTCAGCAAGCACAGGCAGCAAGCACAGGCAGCAAGCACAAGCAGCACAGGCAGCAAGCACAGGCATGTTAGAAACCCGCAAAATAGCTCGACGAGATGTGTTCGTTTTTTAGCGATTCTGGGGGAAGTGCAGAGGGGTCAAGCTCCGTCCTCTTTCCAACAGGAAAAGCCTGCTCCGATCTTCGGCGAGATTCACTCTCGCATTTGTTTACAATGCTTACTCTTACTGAGACGCAGGTCAATGCACCGGCCGCCGAGGTAAACATATGATCCGCGACTCTCGGCGCCTCCAAAAGCAGGTGACACAGCAACGCACTGTCGTGTGCCACTGTCGAATTACCGCGTGTTATGGGCGAATTCAAATGCATCGTTAACAGGCAGCACATCAAGCACAGGCAGGACAGCAAACACAGGCAGCAAGCACAGGCAGCACAGCAAGCACAGGCAGCAAGCATAGGCAGCACAGCAAGCACAGGCAGCAAGCACAGGCAGCACAGCAAGCACGGGCAGCACAGCAAGCACAGGCAGCAAGCACAGGCAGCACACCAAGCACAGGCAGCACAGCAAGCACAGGCAGCAAGCACAGGCAGCACAGCAGAGGCAGCACAGGCAGCACAGCAAGCACAGGAAGCAAGGTCAGGCAGCACAGCAAGCACAGGCAGCACAGCAAGGACAGGCAGCAAGCACAGGCAGCAAGCACAGGCAGCACAGCAAGCACAGGCAGCAAGCACAGGCAGCACAGCAAGTACAGGCAGCACAGCAAGCACAGGCAGCAAGCACAGGCAGCACAACAAGCACAGGCAACAAGCACACTCAGCACAGCAAGCACAGGCAGCACAGCAAGCACAGGCAGCAAGCACAGGCAGCACACCAAGCACAGGCAGCACAGCAAGCACAGGCAGCAAGCACAGGCAGCACAGCAGAGGCAGCACAGGCAGCACAGCAAGCACAGGAAGCAAGGTCAGGCAGCACAGCAAGCACAGGCAGCAAGCACAGGCAGCACAGCAAGCACAGGCAGCAAGCACACTCAGCACAGCAAGCACAGGCAGCACAGGCAGCAAGCACAGGCAGCACACCAAGCACAGGCAGCACAGCAAGCACAGGCAGCAAGCACAGGCAGCACAGCAGAGGCAGCACAGGCAGCACAGCAAGCACAGGAAGCAAGGTCAGGCAGCACAGCAAGCACAGGCAGCAAGCACAGGCAGCACAGCAAGCACAGGCAGCAAGCACACTCAGCACAGCAAGCACAGGCAGCACAGCAAGCACAGGCAGCAAGCACAGGCAGCACACCAAGCACAGGCAGCACAGCAAGCACAGGCAGCAAGCACAGGCAGCACAGGCAGCACAGGCAGCACAGGCAGCAAGCACAAGCAGCACAGCAAGCACAGGCAGCAAGCACAGGCAGCACAGCAAGCACAGGCAGCAAGCACAGGCAGCAAGCACAGGCAGCACAGCAAGCACAGGCAGCAAGCACAGGCAGCAAGCACAAGCAGCACAGGCAGCAAGCACAGGCATGTTAGAAACCCGCAAAATAGCTCGACGAGATGTGTTCGTTTTTTAGCGATTCTGGGGGAAGTGCAGAGGGGTCAAGCTCCGTCCTCTTTCCAACAGGAAAAGCCTGCTCCGATCTTCGGCGAGATTCACTCTCGCATTTGTTTACAATGCTTACTCTTACTGAGACGCAGGTCAATGCACCGGCCGCCGAGGTAAACATATGATCCGCGACTCTCGGCGCCTCCAAAAGCAGGTGACACAGCAACGCACTGTCGTGTGCCACTGTCGAATTACCGCGTGTTATGGGCGAATTCAAATGCATCGTTAACAGGCAGCACAGCAAGCACAGGCAGCACAGCAAACACAGGCAGCAAGCACAGGCAGCACAGCAAGCACAGGCAGCAAGCATAGGCAGCACAGCAAGCACAGGCAGCAAGCACAGGCAGCAAGCACAGGCAGCACAGCAAGCACGGGCAGCACAGCAAGCACAGGCAGCAAGCACAGGCAGCACACCAAGCACAGGCAGCACAGCAAGCACAGGCAGCAAGCACAGGCAGCACAGCAGAGGCAGCACAGGCAGCACAGCAAGCACAGGAAGCAAGGTCGGGCAGCACAGCAAGCACAGGCAGCACAGCAAGGACAGGCAGCAAGCACAGGCAGCAAGCACAGGCAGCACAGCAAGCACAGGCAGCAAGCACAGGCAGCACAGCAAGCACAGGCAGCAAGCACAGGCAACAAGCACACTCAGCACAGCAAGCACAGGCAGCACAGCAAGCACAGGCAGCAAGCACAGGCAGCACACCAAGCACAGGCAGCACAGCAAGCACAGGCAGCAAGCACAGGCAGCACAGGCAGCACAGCAAGCACAGGAAGCAAGGTCAGGCAGCACAGCAAGCACAGGCAGCAAGCACAGGCAGCACAGCAAGCACAGGCAGCAAGCACACTCAGCACAGCAAGCACAGGCAGCACAGCAAGCACAGGCAGCAAGCACAGGCAGCACACCAAGCACAGGCAGCAAGCACAGGCAGCACAGCAAGCACAGGCAGCAAGCACAGGCAGCACAGCAAGCACAGGCAGCAAGCACACTCAGCACAGCAAGCACGGGCAGCACAGCATGCACAGCAAGTACAGGCAGCAAGCACAGGCAGCAAGCACAGGCAGCACAGCAAGCACAGGCAGCAAGCACAGGCAGCAAGCACAGGCAGCGCAGCAAGCACAGGCAGCACAGCAAGCACAGGCAGCAAGCACAGGCAGCACAGCAAGCACAGGCAGCAAGCACAGGCAGCAAGCACAGGCAGCACAGCAAGCACAGGCAGCACAGGCAGCACAGCAAGCACAGGTAGCACAGGCAGCAAGCACAGGCAGCACAGCAAGCACAGGCAGCAAGCACAGGCAGCAAGCACATGCAGCACAGCAAGCACAGGCAGCAAGCACAGGCAGCGCAGCAAGCACAGGCAGCACAGGCAGCAAGCACAGGCAGCGCAGCAAGCACAGGCAGCACAGCACAGGCAGCACAGCAAGCACAGGCAGCACAGCAAGCACAGGCAGCAAGCACAGGCAGCACAGCAAGCACAGGCAGCACAGCAAGCACAGGCAGCAAGCACAGGCAGCACAGCAAGCACAGGCAGCAAGCACAGGCAGCACAGCAAGCACAGGCAGCAAGCACACTCAGCACAGCAAGCACAGGCAGCACAGCAAGCACAGACAGCACAGCGCAGGCAGCACAGGCAGCACAGCAAGCACAGGCAGCAAGCACAGGCAGCACAGCAAGCACAGGCAGCAAGCACAGGCAGCACAGCAAGCACAGGCAGCACAGCAGAGGCAGCACAGGCAGCACAGCAAGCACAGGCAGCAAGCACAGGCAGCACAGGCAGCAAGGACGGACAGCACAGCAAGCACAGGCAGCAGGCACAGGCAGCACAGCAAGCACAAGCAGCAAGCACAGGCAGCAAGCACAGGCAGCACAGCAAGCACAGGCAGCAAGCACAGGCAGCAAGCACAGGCAGCACAGGCAGCAAGGACGGGCAGCACAGCAAGCACAGGCAGCAGGCACAGGCAGCACAGCAAGCACAAGCAGCAAGCACAGGCAGCAAGCACAGGCAGCACAGCAAGCACAGGCAGCAAGCACAGGCAGCACAGGCAGCAAGGACGGGCAGCACAGCAAGCACAGGCAGCAGGCACAGGCAGCACAGCAAGCACAGGCAGCAAGCACAGGCAGCAAGCACAGGCAGCACAGTAAGCACAGGCAGCAAGCACAGGCAGCACAACAAGCACAGACAGCAAGCACAGGCAGCAAGCACAGGCAGATAGCACAGACAGCACAGCAGGCACAGGCAGCTTGCACAGGCAGCATAGCAAGCACAGCAAGCACAGACAGCAAGCACAGGCAGCACAGCAAGCACAGGCAGCAAGCACAGTCAGCAGAGCAAGCACAGGCAGCAAGCACAGGCAGCATAGCAAGCAGAGGCAGCACAGAAAGCACAGGCAGCACAGCAAGCACAGGCAGCACAGGCAGCAAGCACAGGCAGCAAGCACAGGCAGCGCAGCAAGCACAGGCAGCACAGCAAGCACAGGCAGCAAGCACAGGCAGCACAGCAAGCACAGACAGCAAGCACAGGCAGCAAGCACAGGCAGCACAGCAAGCACAGGCAGATAGCACAGACAGCACAGCAGGCACAGGCAGCTTGCACAGGCAGCATAGCAAGCACAGCAAGCACAGACAGCAAGCACAGGCAGCAAGCACAGGCAGCACAGCAAGCACAGGCAGCAAGCACAGGCAGCACAGGAAGCACAGGCAGCACAGCAAGCACATGCAGCACAGCAAGCACATGCAGCACAGCAAGCACATGCAGCAAGCACAGGCAGCAAGCACAGGCAGCACAGCAAGCACGGGCAGCAAGCACACGCAGCACAGCAAGCACAGGCAGCACAGCAAGCACAAACAGCAAGCACAGGCAGCACACCAAGCACAGGCAGCACAGCACAGGCAGCACAGCAAGCACAGGCAGCAAGCACAGGCAGCACAGCAAGCACAGACAGCAAGCACAGGCAGCAAGCACACTCAGCACAGCAAGCACAGCCAGCACAGCAAGCACAGGCAGCAAGCACAGGCAGCACAGGCAGCACAGCAAGCACAGGCAGCACAGGCAGCACAGCAAGCACATGCAGCACAGCAAGCACATGCAGCAAGCACAGGCAGCACAGCAAGCACGGGCAGCAAGCACACTCAGCACAGCAAGCACAGGCAGCACAGCAAGCACAGGCAGCAAGCACAGGCAGCACAGCAAGCACAGGCAGCAAGCACAGGCAGCACAGCAAGCACAGGCAGATAGCACAGGCAGCAGAGCAAGCACAGGCAGCACAGCAAGCACAGGCAGCACAGCAAGCACAGGCAGCACAGCAAGCACACGCAGCAAGCACAGGCAGCACAGCAAGCACAGGCAGCACAGCAAGCACAGGCAGCAAGGACAAGCACAGGCAGCAAGCACAGGCAGCACAGCATGTACAGGCAGCACAGCAAGCACAGGCAGCAAGCACAGGCAGCGCAGCAAGAACAGGCAGCACAGCAAGCACAGGCAGCAAGCACAGACAGCACAGCAAGCACAGGCAGCAAGCACAGGCAGCACAGCAAGTACAGGCAGCAAGCACAGGCAGCAAGCACAGGCAGCTCAGGCAGCAAGGACAAGCACAGGCAGCAAGCACAGGCAGCAAGCACAGGCAGCGCAGCAAGCACAGGCAGCAAGCACAGACAGCACAGCAAGCACAGGCAGCAAGCACAGACAGCACAGCAAGCACAGGCAGCACAGCACGCACAGTAAGCACACGCAGCAAGCACAGGCAGCACAGCAAGCACAGGCAGCAAGCACAGGCAGCAGAGCAAGCACAGGCAACACAGCAAGCACAGGCAGCAAGCACAGGCAGCACAGCAAGCACAGGCAGCAAGCACAGGCAGCTCAGGCAGCACAGCAAGCACAGGCAGCAAGGACAAGCACAGGCAGCAAGCACAGGCAGCACAGCAAGTACAGGCAGCAAGCACAGGCAGCAAGCACAGGCAGCTCAGGCAGCAAGGACAAGCACAGGCAGCAAGCACAGGCAGCAAGCACAGGCAGCGCAGCAAGCACAGGCAGCAAGCATTGACAGCACAGCAAGCACACGCAGCAAGCACAGGCAGCACAGCAAGCACAGGCAGCAAGCACAGGCAGCAGAGCAAGCACAGGCAGCACAGCAAGCACAGGCAGAACAGCAAGCACAGGCAGCAAGCACAGGCAGCACAGCAAGCACAGGCAGCAAGCACAGGCAGCTCAGGCAGCACAGCAAGCACAGGCAGCAAGGACAAGCACAGGCAGCAAGCACAGGCAGCAAGCACAGGCAGCAAGCACAGGCAGCGCAGCAAGCACAGGCAGCACAGCAAGCACAGGCAGCAAGCACAGGCAGCACAGCAAGCACAGGCAGCAAGCACACTCAGCACAGCAAGCACAGGCAGCACAGCAAGCACAGACAGCACAGCGCAGGCAGCACAGCAAGCACAGGCAGCAAGCACAGGCAGCACAGCAAGCACAGGCAGCACAGCAAGCACAGGCAGCAAGCACAGGCAGCACAGCAAGCACAGGCAGCACAGCAGAGGCAGCACAGGCAGCACAGCAAGCACAGGCAGCAAGCACAGGCAGCACAGGCAGCAAGGACGGACAGCACAGCAAGCACAGGCAGCAGGCACAGGCAGCACAGCAAGCACAAGCAGCAAGCACAGGCAGCAAGCACAGGCAGCACAGCAAGCACAGGCAGCAAGCACAGGCAGCACAGGCAGCAAGGACGGGCAGCACAGCAAGCACAGGCAGCAGGCACAGGCAGCACAGCAAGCACAAGCAGCAAGCACAGGCAGCAAGCACAGGCAGCACAGCAAGCACAGGCAGCAAGCACAGGCAGCACAGGCAGCAAGGACGGGCAGCACAGCAAGCACAGGCAGCAGGCACAGGCAGCACAGCAAGCACAGGCAGCAAGCACAGGCAGCAAGCACAGGCAGCACAGCAAGCACAGGCAGCAAGCACAGGCAGCACAACAAGCACAGACAGCAAGCACAGGCAGCAAGCACAGGCAGATAGCACAGACAGCACAGCAGGCACAGGCCGCTTGCACAGGCAGCATAGCAAGCACAGCAAGCACAGACAGCAAGCACAGGCAGCAAGCACAGGCAGCACAGCAAGCACAGGCAGCAAGCACAGGCAGCAGAGCAAGCACAGGCAGCAAGCACAGGCAGCATAGCAAGCAGAGGCAGCACAGAAAGCACAGGCAGCACAGCAAGCACAGGCAGCACAGGCAGCAAGCACAGGCAGCAAGCACAGGCAGCGCAGCAAGCACAGGCAGCACAGCAAGCACAGGCAGCACAGCAAGCACAGGCAGCAAGGACAAGCACAGGCAGCAAGCACAGGCAGCAAGCACAGGCAGCAAGCACAGGCAGCGCAGCAAGCACAGGCAGCACAGCAAGCACAGGCAGCAAGCACAGGCAGCACAGCAAGCACAGGCAGCAAGCACACTCAGCACAGCAAGCACAGGCAGCACAGCAAGCACAGACAGCACAGCGCAGGCAGCACAGCAAGCACAGGCAGCAAGCACAGGCAGCACAGCAAGCACAGGCAGCACAGCAAGCACAGGCAGCAAGCACA
Source organism: Priocnemis perturbator (assembly GCA_963942575.1). Taxonomy (NCBI): domain Eukaryota; kingdom Metazoa; phylum Arthropoda; class Insecta; order Hymenoptera; family Pompilidae; genus Priocnemis; species Priocnemis perturbator. The sequence continues at coordinate 30,436 of CAWWDK010000144.1, read as the reverse complement.
GGCAGCACAGCAAGCACAGGCAGCACAGCAGAGGCAGCACAGGCAGCACAGCAAGCACAGGCAGCAAGCACAGGCAGCACAGGCAGCAAGGACGGACAGCACAGCAAGCACAGGCAGCAGGCACAGGCAGCACAGCAAGCACAAGCAGCAAGCACAGGCAGCAAGCACAGGCAGCACAGCAAGCACAGGCAGCAAGCACAGGCAGCACAGGCAGCAAGGACGGGCAGCACAGCAAGCACAGGCAGCAGGCACAGGCAGCACAGCAAGCACAAGCAGCAAGCACAGGCAGCAAGCACAGGCAGCACAGCAAGCACAGGCAGCAAGCACAGGCAGCACAGGCAGCAAGGACGGGCAGCACAGCAAGCACAGGCAGCAGGCACAGGCAGCACAGCAAGCACAGGCAGCAAGCACAGGCAGCAAGCACAGGCAGCACAGCAAGCACAGGCAGCAAGCACAGGCAGCACAACAAGCACAGACAGCAAGCACAGGCAGCAAGCACAGGCAGATAGCACAGACAGCACAGCAGGCACAGGCCGCTTGCACAGGCAGCATAGCAAGCACAGCAAGCACAGACAGCAAGCACAGGCAGCAAGCACAGGCAGCACAGCAAGCACAGGCAGCAAGCACAGGCAGCAGAGCAAGCACAGGCAGCAAGCACAGGCAGCATAGCAAGCAGAGGCAGCACAGAAAGCACAGGCAGCACAGCAAGCACAGGCAGCGCAGGCAGCAAGCACAGGCAGCAAGCACAGGCAGCGCAGCAAGCACAGGCAGCACAGCAAGCACAGGCAGCACAGCAAGCACAGGCAGCAAGCACAGGCAGCACAGCAAGCACAGACAGCAAGCACAGGCAGCAAGCACAGGCAGCACAGCAAGCACAGGCAGATAGCACAGACAGCACAGCAGGCACAGGCAGCTTGCACAGGCAGCATAGCAAGCACAGCAAGCACAGACAGCAAGCACAGGCAGCAAGCACAGGCAGCACAGCAAGCACAGGCAGCAAGCACACTCAGCACAGCAAGCACAGGCAGCACAGCAAGCACAAACAGCAAGCACAGGCAGCACAGCAAGCACAGACAGCACAGCACAGGCAGCACAGCAAGCACAGGCAGCAAGCACAGGCAGCACAGCAAGCACAGACAGCAAGCACAGGCAGCAAGCACACTCAGCACAGCAAGCACAGGCAGCACAGCAAGCACAGGCAGCAAGCACAGGCAGCACAGGCAGCACAGCAAGCATAGGCAGCACAGGCAGCACAGCAAGCACATGCAGCACAGCAAGCACATGCAGCACAGGAAGCACATGCAGCAAGCACAGGCAGCACAGCAAGCACGGGCAGCAAGCACACTCAGCACAGCAAGCACAGGCAGCACAGCAAGCACAGGCAGCAAGCACAGGCAGCACAGCAAGCACAGGCAGCAAGCACAGGCAGCACAGCAAGCACAGGCAGATAGCACAGGCAGCAAGAACAGGCAGCACAGCAAGCACAGGCAGCACAGCAAGCACACGCAGCAAGCACAGGCAACAAGCACAGGCAGCTTGCACAGGCAGCATAGCAAGCACAGCAAGCACAGGCAGCAAGCACAGGCAGCACAGCAAGCACAGGCAGCAAGCACAGGCAGCACAGCAAGCACAGGCAGCACAGGCAGCACAGGCAGCAAGCACAGGCAGCACAGCAAGCACAGGCAGCACAGCAAGCACAGGCAGCAAGCACAGGCAACACAGCAAGCACAGGCAGCACAGCAGAGGCAGCACAGGCAGCACAGCAAGCACAGGCAGCAAGCACAGGCAGCACAGGCAGCAAGGACGGACAGCACAGCAAGCACAGGCAGCAGGCACAGGCAGCACAGCAAGCACAAGCAGCAAGCACAGGCAGCAAGCACAGGCAGCACAGCAAGCACAGGCAGCAAGCACAGGCAGCACAGGCAGCAAGGACGGGCAGCACAGCAAGCACAGGCAGCAGGCACAGGCAGCACAGCAAGCACAAGCAGCAAGCACAGGCAGCAAGCACAGGCAGCACAGCAAGCACAGGCAGCAAGCACAGGCAGCACAGGCAGCAAGGACGGGCAGCACAGCAAGCACAGGCAGCAGGCACAGGCAGCACAGCAAGCACAGGCAGCAAGCACAGGCAGCAAGCACAGGCAGCACAGCAAGCACAGGCAGCAAGCACAGGCAGCACAACAAGCACAGACAGCAAGCACAGGCAGCAAGCACAGGCAGATAGCACAGACAGCACAGCAGGCACAGGCAGCTTGCACAGGCAGCATAGCAAGCACAGCAAGCACAGACAGCAAGCACAGGCAGCAAGCACAGGCAGCACAGCAAGCACAGGCAGCAAGCACAGGCAGCAGAGCAAGCACAGGCAGCAAGCACAGGCAGCATAGCAAGCAGAGGCAGCACAGAAAGCACAGGCAGCACAGCAAGCACAGGCAGCACAGGCAGCAAGCACAGGCAGCAAGCACAGGCAGCGCAGCAAGCACAGGCAGCACAGCAAGCACAGGCAGCACAGCAAGCACAGGCAGCAAGCACAGGCAGCACAGCAAGCACAGACAGCAAGCACAGGCAGCAAGCACAGGCAGCACAGCAAGCACAGGCAGATAGCACAGACAGCACAGCAGGCACAGGCAGCTTGCACAGGCAGCATAGCAAGCACAGCAAGCACAGACAGCAAGCACAGGCAGCAAGCACAGGCAGCACAGCAAGCACAGGCAGCAAGCACACTCAGCACAGCAAGCACAGGCAGCACAGCAAGCACAAACAGCAAGCACAGGCAGCACAGCAAGCACAGACAGCACAGCACAGGCAGCACAGCAAGCACAGGCAGCAAGCACAGGCAGCACAGCAAGCACAGGCAGCAAGCACACTCAGCACAGCAAGCACAGGCAGCACAGCAAGCACAGGCAGCAAGCACAGGCAGCACAGGCAGCACAGCAAGCATAGGCAGCACAGGCAGCACAGCAAGCACATGCAGCACAGCAAGCACATGCAGCACAGCAAGCACATGCAGCAAGCACAGGCAGCACAGCAAGCACGGGCAGCAAGCACACTCAGCACAGCAAGCACAGGCAGCACAGCAAGCACAGGCAGCAAGCACAGGCAGCACAGCAAGCACAGGCAGCAAGCACAGGCAGCACAGCAAGCACAGGCAGATAGCACAGGCAGCAGAGCAAGCACAGGCAGCAAGAACAGGCAGCACAGCAAGCACAGGCAGCACAGCAAGCACACGCAGCAAGCACAGGCAACAAGCACAGGCAGCTTGCACAGGCAGCATAGCAAGCACAGCAAGCACAGGCAGCAAGCACAGGCAGCACAGCAAGCACAGGCAGCAAGCACAGGCAGCACAGGCAGCAAGGACGGGCAGCACAGCAAGCACAGGCAGCAGGCACAGGCAGCACAGCAAGCACAGGCAGCAAGCACAGGCAGCAAGCACAGGCAGCACAACAAGCACAGGCAGCAAGCACAGGCAGCACAGCAAGCACAGGCAGCAAGCACAGGCAGCACAGCAACCACAGGCAGCAAGCACAGGCAGCACAGCAAGCACAGACAGCACAGCGCAGGCAGCACAGGCAGCACAGCAAGCACAGGCAGCAAGCACAGGCAGCACAGCAAGCACAGGCAGCAAGCACAGGCAGCACAGCAAGCACAGGCAGCACAGCAGAGGCAGCACAGGCAGCACAGCAAGCACAGGCAGCAAGCACAGGCAGCACAGGCAGCAAGGACGGACAGCACAGCAAGCACAGGCAGCAGGCACAGGCAGCACAGCAAGCACAAGCAGCAAGCACAGGCAGCAAGCACAGGCAGCACAGCAAGCACAGGCAGCAAGCACAGGCAGCACAGGCAGCAAGGACGGGCAGCACAGCAAGCACAGGCAGCAGGCACAGGCAGCACAGCAAGCACAAGCAGCAAGCACAGGCAGCAAGCACAGGCAGCACAGCAAGCACAGACAGCAAGCACAGGCAGCAAGCACAGGCAGCACAGCAAGCACAGGCAGATAGCACAGACAGCACAGCAGGCACAGGCAGCTTGCACAGGCAGCATAGCAAGCACAGCAAGCACAGACAGCAAGCACAGGCAGCAAGCACAGGCAGCACAGCAAGCACAGGCAGCAAGCACACTCAGCACAGCAAGCACAGGCAGCACAGCAAGCACAAACAGCAAGCACAGGCAGCACAGCAAGCACAGACAGCACAGCACAGGCAGCACAGCAAGCACAGGCAGCACAGCAAGCACAGGCAGCAAGCACACTCAGCACAGCAAGCCCAGGCAGCACAGCAAGCACAGGCAGCAAGCACAGGCAGCACAGGCAGCACAGCAAGCATAGGCAGCACAGGCAGCACAGCAAGCACATGCAGCACAGCAAGCACATGCAGCACAGCAAGCACATGCAGCACAGCAAGCACATGCAGCAAGCACAGGCAGCACAGCAAGCACGGGCAGCAAGCACACTCAGCACAGCAAGCACAGGCAGCAAGCACAGGCAGCACAGCAAGCACAGGCAGCAAGCACAGGCAGCACAGCAAGCACAGGCAGATAGCACAGGCAGCAGAGCAAGCACAGGCAGCAAGAACAGGCAGCACAGCAAGCACAGGCAGCACAGCAAGCACACGCAGCAAGCACAGGCAACAAGCACAGGCAGCTTGCACAGGCAGCATAGCAAGCACAGCAAGCACAGGCAGCAAGCACAGGCAGCACAGCAAGCACAGGCAGCAAGCACAGGCAGCACAGCAAGCACAGGCAGCACAGCAAGCACAGGCAGCAAGCACAGGCAGCAAGCACAGGCAGCAGAGCAAGCACAGGCAGCAAGCACAGGCAGCATAGCAAGCAGAGGCAGCACAGAAAGCACAGGCAGCACAGCAAGCACAGGCAGCACAGGCAGCAAGCACAGGCAGCAAGCACACTCAGCACAGCAAGCCCAGGCAGCACAGCAAGCACAGGCAGCAAGCACAGGCAGCACAGGCAGCACAGCAAGCATAGGCAGCACAGGCAGCACAGCAAGCACATGCAGCACAGCAAGCACATGCAGCACAGCAAGCACATGCAGCACAGCAAGCACATGCAGCAAGCACAGGCAGCACAGCAAGCACGGGCAGCAAGCACACTCAGCACAGCAAGCACAGGCAGCAAGCACAGGCAGCACAGCAAGCACAGGCAGCAAGCACAGGCAGCACAGCAAGCACAGGCAGATAGCACAGGCAGCAGAGCAAGCACAGGCAGCAAGAACAGGCAGCACAGCAAGCACAGGCAGCACAGCAAGCACACGCAGCAAGCACAGGCAACAAGCACAGGCAGCTTGCACAGGCAGCATAGCAAGCACAGCAAGCACAGGCAGCAAGCACAGGCAGCACAGCAAGCACAGGCAGCAAGCACAGGCAGCACAGCAAGCACAGGCAGCACAGCAAGCACAGGCAGCAAGCACAGGCAGCAAGCACAGGCAGCAGAGCAAGCACAGGCAGCAAGCACAGGCAGCATAGCAAGCAGAGGCAGCACAGAAAGCACAGGCAGCACAGCAAGCACAGGCAGCACAGGCAGCAAGCACAGGCAGCACAGCAAGCACAGGCAGCAAGCACAGGCAGCACAGGCAGCAAGGACGGGCAGCACAGCAAGCACAGGCAGCAGGCACAGGCAGCACAGCAAGCACAAGCAGCAAGCACAGGCAGCAAGCACAGGCAGCACAGCAAGCACAGGCAGCAAGCACAGGCAGCACAGGCAGCAAGGACGGGCAGCACAGCAAGCACAGGCAGCAGGCACAGGCAGCACAGCAAGCACAGGCAGCAAGCACAGGCAGCAAGCACAGGCAGCACAGCAAGCACAGGCAGCAAGCACAGGCAGCACAACAAGCACAGACAGCAAGCACAGGCAGCAAGCACAGGCAGATAGCACAGACAGCACAGCAGGCACAGGCAGCTTGCACAGGCAGCATAGCAAGCACAGCAAGCACAGACAGCAAGCACAGGCAGCAAGCACAGGCAGCACAGCAAGCACAGGCAGCAGAGCAAGCACAGGCAGCAAGCACAGGCAGCATAGCAAGCAGAGGCAGCACAGAAAGCACAGGCAGCACAGCAAGCACAGGCAGCACAGGCAGCAAGCACAGGCAGCAAGCACAGGCAGCGCAGCAAGCACAGGCAGCACAGCAAGCACAGGCAGCACAGCAAGCACAGGCAGCAAGCACAGGCAGCACAGCAAGCACAGACAGCAAGCACAGGCAGCAAGCACAGGCTACACAGCAAGCACAGGCAGATAGCACAGACAGCACAGCAGGCACAGGCAGCTTGCACAGGCAGCATAGCAAGCACAGCAAGCACAGACAGCAAGCACAGGCAGCAAGCACAGGCAGCACAGCAAGCACAGGCAGCAAGCACACTCAGCACAGCAAGCACAGGCAGCACAGCAAGCACAAACAGCAAGCACAGGCAGCACAGCAAGCACAGACAGCACAGCACAGGCAGCACAGCAAGCACAGGCAGCAAGCACAGGCAGCACAGCAAGCACAGACAGCACAGCAAGCACAGGCAGCAAGCACACTCAGCACAGCAAGCACAGGCAGCACAGCAAGCACAAACAGCAAGCACAGGCAGCACAGCAAGCACAGACAGCACAGCACAGGCAGCACAGCAAGCACAGGCAGCAAGCACAGGCAGCACAGCAAGCACAGACAGCAAGCACAGGCAGCAAGCACACTCAGCACAGCAAGCACAGGCAGCAAGCACACTCAGCACAGCAAGCACAGGCAGCACAGCAAGCACAGGCAGCAAGCACAGGCAGCACAGGCAGCACAGCAAGCATAGGCAGCACAGGCAGCACAGCAAGCACATGCAGCACAGCAAGCACATGCAGCACAGCAAGCACATGCAGCACAGCAAGCACATGCAGCAAGCACAGGCAGCACAGCAAGCACGGGCAGCAAGCACACTCAGCACAGCAAGCACAGGCAGCACAGCAAGCACAGGCAGCAAGCACAGGCAGCACAGCAAGCACAGGCAGCAAGCACAGGCAGCACAGCAAGCACAGGCAGATAGCACAGGCAGCAGAGCAAGCACAGGCAGCAAGAACAGGCAGCACAGCAAGCACAGGCAGCACAGCAAGCACACGCAGCAAGCACAGGCAACAAGCACAGGCAGCTTGCACAGGCAGCATAGCAAGCAGAGCAAGCACAGGCAGCAAGCACAGGCAGCACAGCAAGCACAGGCAGCAAGCACAGGCAGCACAGCAAGCACAGGCAGCACAGCAGAGGCAGCACAGGCAGCACAGCAAGCACAGGCAGCAAGCACAGGCAGCACAGCAAGCACAGGCAGCAAGCACAGGCAGCAAGCACAGGCAGCACAGCAAGCACAGGCAGCACAGCAGAGGCAGCACAGGCAGCACAGCAAGCACAGGCAGCAAGCACAGGCAGCACAGGCAGCAAGGACGGGCAGCACAGCAAGCACAAACAGCAAGCACAGGCAGCACAGCAAGCACAGACAGCACAGCACAGGCAGCACAGCAAGCACAGGCAGCAAGCACAGGCAGCACAGCAAGCACAGACAGCAAGCACAGGCAGCAAGCACACTCAGCACAGCAAGCACAGGCAGCACAGCAAGCACAGGCAGCAAGCACAGGCAGCACAGGCAGCACAGCAAGCATAGGCAGCACAGGCAGCACAGCAAGCACATGCAGCACAGCAAGCACATGCAGCAAGCACAGGCAGCACAGCAAGCACGGGCAGCAAGCACACTCAGCACAGCAAGCACAGGCAGCACAGCAAGCACAGGCAGCAAGCACAGGCAGCACAGCAAGCACAGGCAGCAAGCACAGGCAGCACAGCAAGCACAGGCAGATAGCACAGGCAGCAGAGCAAGCACAGGCAGCAAGAACAGGCAGCACAGCAAGCACAGGCAGCACAGCAAGCACACGCAGCAAGCACAGGCAACAAGCACAGGCAGCTTGCACAGGCAGCATAGCAAGCACAGCAAGCACAGGCAGCAAGCACAGGCAGCACAGCAAGCACAGGCAGCAAGCACAGGCAGCACAGCAAGCACAGGCAGCACAGGCAGCACAGGCAGCAAGCACAGGCAGCACAGCAAGCACAGGCAGCACAGCAAGCACAGGCAGCAAGCACAGGCAGCACAGCAAGCACAGGCAGCACAGCAGAGGCAGCACAGGCAGCACAGCAAGCACAGGCAGCAAGCACAGGCAGCACAGGCAGCAAGGACGGACAGCACAGCAAGCACAGGCAGCAGGCACAGGCAGCACAGCAAGCACAAGCAGCAAGCACAGGCAGCAAGCACAGGCAGCACAGCAAGCACAGGCAGCAAGCACAGGCAGCACAGGCAGCAAGGACGGGCAGCACAGCAAGCACAGGCAGCAGGCACAGGCAGCACAGCAAGCACAAGCAGCAAGCACAGGCAGCAAGCACAGGCAGCACAGCAAGCACAGGCAGCAAGCACAGGCAGCACAGGCAGCAAGGACGGGCAGCACAGCAAGCACAGGCAGCAGGCACAGGCAGCACAGCAAGCACAGGCAGCAAGCACAGGCAGCAAGCACAGGCAGCACAGCAAGCACAGGCAGCAAGCACAGGCAGATAGCACAGACAGCACAGCAGGCACAGGCAGCTTGCACAGGCAGCATAGCAAGCACAGCAAGCACAGACAGCAAGCACAGGCAGCAAGCACACTCAGCACAGCAAGCACAGGCAGCACAGCAAGCACAGGCAGCAAGCACAGGCAGCACAGGCAGCACAGCAAGCATAGGCAGCACAGGCAGCACAGCAAGCACATGCAGCACAGCAAGCACATGCAGCAAGCACAGGCAGCACAGCAAGCACGGGCAGCAAGCACACTCAGCACAGCAAGCACAGGCAGCACAGCAAGCACAGGCAGCAAGCACAGGCAGCACAGCAAGCACAGGCAGCAAGCACAGGCAGGACAGCAAGCACAGGCAGATAGCACAGGCAGATAGCACAGGCAGCAGAGCAAGCACAGGCAGCAAGAACAGGCAGCACAGCAAGCACACGCAGCAAGCACAGGCAACAAGCACAGGCAGCTTGCACAGGCAGCATAGCAAGCACAGCAAGCACAGGCAGCAAGCACAGGCAGCACAGCAAGCACAGGCAGCAAGCACAGGCAGCACAGCAAGCACAGGCAGCACAGGCAGCACAGGCAGCAAGCACAGGCAGCACAGCAAGCACAGGCAGCACAGCAAGCACAGGCAGCAAGCACAGGCAGCACAGCAAGCACAGGCAGCACAGCAGAGGCAGCACAGGCAGCACAGCAAGCACAGGCAGCAAGCACAGGCAGCACAGGCAGCAAGGACGGACAGCACAGCAAGCACAGGCAGCAGGCACAGGCAGCACAGCAAGCACAAGCAGCAAGCACAGGCAGCAAGCACAGGCAGCACAGCAAGCACAGGCAGCAAGCACAGGCAGCACAGGCAGCAAGGACGGGCAGCACAGCAAGCACAGGCAGCAGGCACAGGCAGCACAGCAAGCACAAGCAGCAAGCACAGGCAGCAAGCACAGGCAGCACAGCAAGCACAGGCAGCAAGCACAGGCAGCACAGGCAGCAAGGACGGGCAGCACAGCAAGCACAGGCAGCAGGCACAGGCAGCACAGCAAGCACAGGCAGCAAGCACAGGCAGCAAGCACAGGCAGCACAGCAAGCACAGGCAGCAAGCACAGGCAGCACAACAAGCACAGACAGCAAGCACAGGCAGCAAGCACAGGCAGATAGCACAGACAGCACAGCAGGCACAGGCAGCTTGCACAGGCAGCATAGCAAGCACAGCAAGCACAGACAGCAAGCACAGGCAGCAAGCACAGGCAGCACAGCAAGCACAGGCAGCAAGCACAGGCAGCAGAGCAAGCACAGGCAGCAAGCACAGGCAGCATAGCAAGCAGAGGCAGCACAGAAAGCACAGGCAGCACAGCAAGCACAGGCAGCACAGGCAGCAAGCACAGGCAGCAAGCACAGGCAGCAAGCACAGGCAGCGCAGCAAGCACAGGCAGCACAGCAAGCACAGGCAGCACAGCAAGCACAGGCAGCAAGCACAGGCAGCACAGCAAGCACAGACAGCAAGCACAGGCAGCAAGCACAGGCAGCACAGCAAGCACAGGCAGATAGCACAGACAGCACAGCAGGCACAGGCAGCTTGCACAGGCAGCATAGCAAGCACAGCAAGCACAGACAGCAAGCACAGGCAGCAAGCACAGGCAGCACAGCAAGCACAGGCAGCAAGCACACTCAGCACAGCAAGCACAGGCAGCACAGCAAGCACAAACAGCAAGCACAGGCAGCACAGCAAGCACAGACAGCACAGCACAGGCAGCACAGCAAGCACAGGCAGCAAGCACAGGCAGCACAGCAAGCACAGACAGCAAGCACAGGCAGCAAGCACACTCAGCACAGCAAGCACAGGCAGCACAGCAAGCACAGGCAGCAAGCACAGGCAGCACAGGCAGCACATGCAGCACAGCAAGCACATGCAGCACAGCAAGCAGATGCAGCACAGCAAGCACATGCAGCAAGCACAGGCAGCACAGCAAGCACGGGCAGCAAGCACACTCAGCACAGCAAGCACAGGCAGCACAGCAAGCACAGGCAGCAAGCACAGGCAGCACAGCAAGCACAGGCAGCAAGCACAGGCAGCACAGCAAGCACAGGCAGATAGCACAGGCAGCAGAGCAAGCACAGGCAGCAAGAACAGGCAGCACAGCAAGCACAGGCAGCACAGCAAGCACACGCAGCAAGCACAGGCAACAAGCACAGGCAGCTTGCACAGGCAGCATAGCAAGCACAGCAAGCACAGGCAGCAAGCACAGGCAGCACAGCAAGTACAGGCAGCAAGCACAGGCAGCACAGCAAGCACAGGCAGCAAGCACACTCAGCACAGCAAGCACAGGCAGCACAGCCAGCACAGCAAGCACAGGCATCACACCAAGCACAGGCAGCAAGAACAGGCAGCACAGCAAGCACAGGCAGCAAGCACACTCAGCACAGCAAGCACAGGCAGCAGAGCAAGCACAGGCAGCAAGCACAGGCGGCACAGCAAGCACAGGCAGCAAGCAGAGGCAGCACAGCAAGCACAGGCAGCACAGCAAGCACAGGCAGCAAGCACAGGCAGCACAGCAAGCATAGGCAGCACAGCAAGCAAAGGCAGCAAGCACACTCAGCACAGCAAGCACAGGCAGCACAGCAAGCACAGGCAGCACAGCAAGCACAAAGAGCAAGCACAGGCAGCACAGCAAGCACAGGCAGCAAGCACAGGCAGCACAGCAAGCACAGGCAGCAAGCACAGGCAGCACAGCAAGCACAGGCAGCAAGCACAGGCAGCACAGCAAGCACAGGCAGCAAGCACAGGCAGCGCAGCAAGCACAGGCAGCACAGGCAGCAAGCACAGGCAGCAAGCAGAAGCAGCGCAGCAAGCACAGGCAGCACAGCAAGCACAGGCAGCAAGCACAGGCAGCACAGGCAGCAAGCACAGGCAGCAAGCAGAAGCAGCGCAGCAAGCACAGGCAGCACAGCAAGCACAGGCAGCAAGCACAGGCAGCACAGGCAGCACAGCAAGCACAAACAGCAAGCACAGGCAGCACAGCAAGCACAGGCAGCAAGCACAGGCAGCACAGCAAGCACAGGCAGCAAGCACAGGCAGCACAGGCAGCACAGCAAGCACAGGCAGCACAGCAAGCACAGGCAGCAAGCACAGGCAGCACAGCAAGCACAGGCAGCAAGCACAGGCAGCGCAGCAAGCACAGGCAGCACAGGCAGCAAGCACAGGCAGCAAGCAGAAGCAGCGCAGCAAGCACAGGCAGCACAGCAAGCACAGGCAGCAAGCACAGGCAGCGCAGCAAGCACAGGCAGCACAGGCAGCAAGCACAGGCAGCACAGCAAGGACAGGCAGCAAGCACAGGCAGCAAGCACAGGCAGCAAGCACAGGCAGCACAGGCAGCAAGCACAGGCAGCACAGGCAGCAAGCACAGGCAGCACAGCAAGCACAGGCAGCAAGCACAGGCAGCACAGCAAGCACAGGCAGCAAGCTCAGGCAGCACAGCAAGCACAGACAGCACAGCAAGTACAGGCAGCAAGCACAGGCAGCACAGCAAGCACAGGCAGCAAGCACACTCAGCACAGCAAGCACAGGCAGCACAGCCAGCACAGCAAGCACAGGCATCACACCAAGCACAGGCAGCAAGCACAGGCAGCACAGCAAGCACAGGCAGCAAGCACACTCAGCACAGCAAGCACAGGCATCACAACAAGCACAGCAAGCACAGGCAGTAAGCACACTCAGCACAGCAAGCACAGGCATCACAGCAAGCAAAGGCAGCAAGCACACTCAGCACAGCAAGCACAGGCAGCACAGCAAGCACAGGCAGCAAGCACACTCAGCACAGCAAGCACAGGCAGCACAGCAAGCACAGGCAGCAAGCACAGGCAGCACAGCACAGGCAGCACAGCAAGCACAGGCAGCAAGCACAGGCAGCACAGCAAGCACAGGCAGCAAGCACAGGCAGCACAGCAAGCACAGGCAACAAGCACAAGCAGCACAGCAAGCACAGGCAGCAAGCACAGGCAGCACAGCAAGCACAGGCAGCAAGCACACTCAGCACAGCAAGCACAGGCAGCAGAGCAAGCACAGGCAGCAAGCACAGGCGGCACAGCAAGCACAGGCAGCAAGCAGAGGCAGCACAGCAAGCACAGGCAGCAAGCACAGGCAGCACAGCCAGCACAGGCAGCACAGCAAGCACAGGCAGCAAGCACAGACAGCACAGGCAGCACAGCAAGCACAGGCAGCAAGCACAGGCAGCCCAACAAGCACAGGCAGCACAGCAAGCACAGGCAGCACAGCACAGGCAGCGCAGCAAGCACAGGCAGCACAGCCAGCACAGCCAGCACAGCAAGCACACGCAGCAAGTACAGGCAACAAGCACAGGCAGCACAGCAAGCACAGGCAGCAAGCACAGGCAGCACAGCAAGGACAGGCAGCAAGCACAGGCAGCAAGCACAGGCAGCACAGGCAGCAAGCACAGGCAGCACAGGCAGCACAGCAAGCACAGGCAGCACAGCAAGCACAGGCAGCAAGCACAGGCAGCACAGCAAGCACAGGCAGCAAGCTCAGGCAGCACAGCAAGCACAGACAGCACAGCAAGTACAGGCAGCAAGCACAGGCAGCACAGCAAGCACAGGCAGCAAGCACACTCAGCACAGCAAGCACAGGCAGCACAGCCAGCACAGCAAGCACAGGCATCACACCAAGCACAGGCAGCAAGAACAGGCAGCACAGCAAGCACAGGCAGCAAGCACACTCAGCACAGCAAGCACAGGCAGCAGAGCAAGCACAGGCAGCAAGCACAGGCGGCACAGCAAGCACAGGCAGCAAGCAGAGGCAGCACAGCAAGCACAGGCAGCACAGCAAGCACAGGCAGCAAGCACAGGCAGCACAGCAAGCACAGGCAGCAAGCACAGGCAGCAGAGCAAGCACAGGCAGCAAGCACAGGCAGCATAGCAAGCAGAGGCAGCATAGCAAGCACAGGCAGCACAGCAAGCACAGACAGCAAGCACAGGCAGCAGAGCAAGCACAGGCAGCAAGCACACTCAGCACAGCAAGCACAGGCAGCACAGCAAGCACAGGCAGCAAGCACACTCAGCACAGCAAGCACAGGCAGCACAGCAAGCACAGGCAGCAAGCACAGACAGCACAGGCAGCACAGCAAGCACAGGCAGCAAGCACAGGCAGCACAGCAATCACAGGCAGGAAGCACAGGCAGCAGAGCAAGCACAGGCAGCAAGCACAGGCAGCAAGCACAGGCAGCACAGCAAGCACAGGCAGCAAGCACAGGCAGCAGAGCAAGCACAGGCAGCACAGCAAGCACAGGCAGCAAGCACAGGCAGCACAGCAAGCACAGGCAGCAAGCACAGGCAGCACAGCAAGCACAGGCAGCAAGCACAGGCAGCACAGCAAGCACAGGCAGCAAGCACAGGCAGCGCAGCAAGCACAGGCAGCACAGGCAGCAAGCACAGGCAGCAAGCAGAAGCAGCGCAGCAAGCACAGGCAGCACAGCAAGCACAGGCAGCAAGCACAGGCAGCGCAGCAAGCACAGGCAGCACAGGCAGCAAGCACAGGCAGCACAGCAAGGACAGGCAGCAAGCACAGGCAGCAAGCACAGGCAGCAAGCACAGGCAGCAAGCACAGGCAGCACAGGCAGCACAGCAAGCACAGGCAGCACAGCAAGCACAGGCAGCAAGCACAGGCAGCAAGCTCAGGCAGCACAGCAAGCACAGACAGCACAGCAAGTACAGGCAGCAAGCACAGGCAGCACAGCAAGCACAGGCAGCAAGCACACTCAGCACAGCAAGCACAGGCAGCACAGCCAGCACAGCAAGCACAGGCATCACACCAAGCACAGGCAGCAAGCACACGCAGCACAGCAAGCACAGGCAGCAAGCACACTCAGCACAGCAAGCACAGGCATCACAACAAGCACAGCAAGCACAGGCAGTAAGCACACTCAGCACAGCAAGCACAGGCAGCACAGCAAGCACAGGCAGCAAGCACAGGCAGCACAGCACAGGCAGCACAGCAAGCACAGGCAGCAAGCACAGGCAGCACAGCAAGCACAGGCAGCAAGCACAGGCAGCACAGCAAGCACAGGCAACAAGCACAAGCAGCACAGCAAGCACAGGCAGCAAGCACAGGCAGCACAGCAAGCACAGGCAGCAAGCACACTCAGCACAGCAAGCACAGGCAGCAGAGCAAGCACAGGCAGCAAGCACAGGCGGCACAGCAAGCACAGGCAGCAAGCAGAGGCAGCACAGCAAGCACAGGCAGCACAGAAAGCACAGGCAGCAAGCACAGGCAGCACAGCAAGCACAGGCAGCACAGCAAGCAAAGGCAGCAAGCACACTCAGCACAGCAAGCACAGGCAGCACAGCAAGCACAGGCAGCACAGCAAGCACAAAGAGCAAGCACAGGCAGCACAGCAAGCACAGGCAGCAAGCACAGGCAGCACAGCAAGCACAGGCAGCAAGCACAGGCAGCACAGCAAGCACAGGCAGCAAGCACAGGCAGCACAGCAAGCACAGGCAGCAAGCACAGGCAGCGCAGCAAGCACAGGCAGCACAGGCAGCAAGCACAGGCAGCAAGCAGAAGCAGCGCAGCAAGCACAGGCAGCACAGCAAGCACAGGCAGCAAGCACAGGCAGCGCAGCAAGCACAGGCAGCACAGGCAGCAAGCACAGGCAGCAAGCAGAAGCAGCGCAGCAAGCACAGGCAGCACAGCAAGCACAGGCAGCAAGCACAGGCAGCACAGGCAGCACAGCAAGCACAAACAGCAAGCACAGGCAGCACAGCAAGCACAGGCAGCAAGCACAGGCAGCACAGCAAGCACAGGCAGCACAGCAAGCACAGCAATCACAGGCAGCAAGCACAGGCAGCACAGGCAGCACAGCAAGCACAGGCAGCACACGCAGCAAGCACAGGCAGCACAGCAAGCGCAGGCAGCAAGCACAGGCAGCACAGCAAGCACAGGCAGCAAGCACAGGCAGCAGAGCAAGCACAGGTAGCAAGCACAGGCAGCATAGCAAGCACAGGCAGCACAGCAAGCACAGGCAGCAAGCACAGGCAGAAGAGCAAGCACAGGCAGCAAGCACAGGCAGCATAGCAAGCAGAGGCAGCACAGAAAGCACAGGCAGCACAGCAAGCACAGGCAGCAAGCACAGGCAGCCGAGCAAGCACAGGCAGCAAGCACAGGCAGCGCAGCAAGCACAGGCAGCACAGGCAGAAAGCAAAGGCAGCACAGCATGCACAGGCAGCAAGCACAGGCAGCACAGCAAGGACAGGCAGCAAGCACAGGCAGCAAGCACAGGCAGCACAGCAAGCACAGGCAGCAAGCACACTCAACACAGCAAGCACAGGCAGCACAGCCAGCACAGCAAGCACAGGCATCACACCAAGCACAGGCAGCAAGCACAGGCAGCACAGCAAGCACAGGCAGCAAGCACAGGTAGCACAGGCAGCACAGGCAGCACAGGCAGCAAGCACAGGCAGCACAGCAAGCACAGGCAGCAAGCACAGGCAGCAAGCACAGGCAGCATAGCAAGCACAGGCAGCACAGCAAGCACAGACAGCAAGCACAGGCAGCAGAGCAAGCACAGGCAGCAAGCACAGGCAGCACAGCAAGCACAGGCAGCACAGCAAGCACAGACAGCAAGCACAGGCAGCACAGCCAGCACAGGCAGCACAGCAAGCACAGGCAGCAAGCACAGACAGCACAGGCAGCACAGCAAGCACAGGCAGCAAGCACAGGCAGCACAGCAATCACAGGCAGCAAGCACAGGCAGCAGAGCAAGCACAGGCAGCAAGCACAGGCAGCAAGCACAGGCAGCACAGCATGCACAGGCAGCACAGCAAGCACAGGCAGCAAGCACAGGCAGCACAGCAATCACAGGCAGCAAGCACAGGCAGCAGAGCAAGCACAGGCAGCAAGCACAGGCAGCCCAACAAGCACAGGCGGCACAGCAAGCACAGGCAGCAAGCACAGGCAGCACAGCAAGCACAGGCAGCACGGCAAGCACAGGCAGCAAGCACCGGCAGCACAGCAAGCACAGGCAGCAAGCACAGGCAGCACAGCAAGCACAGGCAGCAAGCACAGGCAGCACAGCAAGCACAGGCAGCAAGCACAGGCAGCGCAGCAAGCACAGGCAGCACAGGCAGCAAGCACAGGCAGCAAGCAGAAGCAGCGCAGCAAGCACAGGCAGCACAGCAAGCACAGGCAGCAAGCACAGGCAGCGCAGCAAGCACAGGCAGCACAGGCAGCAAGCACAGGCAGCAAGCAGAAGCAGCGCAGCAAGCACAGGCAGCACAGCAAGCACAGGCAGCAAGCACAGGCAGCACAGGCAGCACAGCAAGCACAAACAGCAAGCACAGGCAGCACAGCAAGCACAGGCAGCAAGCACAGGCAGCACAGCAAGCACAGGCAGCAAGCACAGGCAGCACAGCAAGCACAGCAATCACAGGCAGCAAGCACATGCAGCACAGGCAGCAAGCACAGGCAGCACAGGCAGCACAGCAAGCACAGGCAGCACAGGCAGCACAGCAAGTACAGGCAGCAAGCACAGGCAGCACAGCAAGCACAGGCAGCAAGCACACTCAGCACAGCAAGCACAGGCAGCACAGCCAGCACAGCAAGCACAGGCATCACACCAAGCACAGGCAGCAAGCACAGGCAGCACAGCAAGCACAGGCAGCAAGCACACTCAGCACAGCAAGCACAGGCATCACAACAAGCACAGCAAGCACAGGCAGTAAGCACACTCAGCACAGCAAGCACAGGCATCACAGCAAGCAAAGGCAGCAAGCACACTCAGCACAGCAAGCACAGGCAGCACAGCAAGCACAGGCAGCAAGCACAGGCAGCACAGCACAGGCAGCACAGCAAGCACAGGCAGCAAGCACAGGCAGCACAGCAAGCACAGGCAGCAAGCACAGGCAGCACAGCAAGCACAGGCAACAAGCACAAGCAGCACAGCAAGCACAGGCAGCAAGCACAGGCAGCACAGCAAGCACAGGCAGCAAGCACACTCAGCACAGCAAGCACAGGCAGCAGAGCAAGCACAGGCAGCAAGCACAGGCGGCACAGCAAGCACAGGCAGCAAGCAGAGGCAGCACAGCAAGCACAGGCAGCACAGCAAGCAAAGGCAGCAAGCACACTCAGCACAGCAAGCACAGGCAGCACAGCAAGCACAGGCAGCACAGCAAGCACAAAGAGCAAGCACAGGCAGCACAGCAAGCACAGGCAGCAAGCACAGGCAGCACAGGCAGCACAGCAAGCACAGGCAGCAAGCACAGGCAGCACAGCAAGCACAGGCAGCAAGCACAGGCAGCACAGCAAGCACAGGCAGCAAGCACAGGCAGCGCAGCAAGCACAGGCAGCACAGGCAGCAAGCACAGGCAGCAAGCAGAAGCAGCGCAGCAAGCACAGGCAGCACAGCAAGCACAGGCAGCAAGCACAGGCAGCGCAGCAAGCACAGGCAGCACAGGCAGCAAGCACAGGCAGCAAGCAGAAGCAGCGCAGCAAGCACAGGCAGCACAGCAAGCACAGGCAGCAAGCACAGGCAGCGCAGCAAGCACAGGCAGCACAGGCAGCAAGCACAGGCAGCAAGCAGAAGCAGCGCAGCAAGCACAGGCAGCACAGCAAGCACAGGCAGCAAGCACAGGCAGCACAGGCAGCACAGCAAGCACAAACAGCAAGCACAGGCAGCACAGCAAGCACAGGCAGCAAGCACAGGCAGCACAGCAAGCACAGGCAGCAAGCACAGGCAGCACAGCAAGCACAGCAATCACAGGCAGCAAGCACAGGCAGCACAGGCAGCACAGCAAGCACAGGCAGCACAGGCAGCAAGCACAGGCAGCACAGCAAGCGCAGGCAGCAAGCACAGGCAGCACAGCAAGCACAGGCAGCAAGCACAGGCAGCAGAGCAAGCACAGGTAGCAAGCACAGGCAGCATAGCAAGCACAGGCAGCACAGCAAGCACAGGCAGCAAGCACAGGCAGAAGAGCAAGCACAGGCAGCAAGCACAGGCAGCATAGCAAGCAGAGGCAGCACAGAAAGCACAGGCGGCACAGCAAGCACAGGCAGCAAGCACAGGCAGCCGAGCAAGCACAGGCAGCAAGCACAGGCAGCGCAGCAAGCACAGGCAGCACAGGCAGAAAGCAAAGGCAGCACAGCATGCACAGGCAGCAAGCACAGGCAGCACAGCAAGGACAGGCAGCAAGCACAGGCAGCAAGCACAGGCAGCACAGCAAGCACAGCAATCACAGGCAGCAAGCACAGGCAGCACAGGCAGCACAGCAAGCACAGGCAGCAAGCACCCTCAGCACAGCAAGCACAGGCAGCAGAGCAAGCACAGGCAGCAAGCACAGGCAGCACAGCAAGCACAGGCAGCAAGCAGAGGCAGCACAGCAAGCACAGGCAGCACAGCATGCACAGGCAGCAAGCACAGGCAGCACAGCAAGCACAGGCAGCACAGCAAGCAAAGGCAGCAAGCACACTCAGCACAGCAAGCACAGGCAGCACAGCAAGCACAGGCAGCACAGCAAGCACAAAGAGCAAGCACAGGCAGCACAGCAAGCACAGGCAGCAAGCACAGGCAGCACAGCAAGCACAGGCAGCACAGCAAGCACAGGCAGCAAGCACAGGCAGCACAGCAAGCACAGGCAGCAAGCACAGGCAGCACAGCAAGCACAGGCAGCAAGCACAGGCAGCACAGGCAGCACAGGCAGCACAGGCAGCAAGCACAGGCAGCACAGCAAGCACAGGCAGCAAGCACAGGCAGCAAGCACAGGCAGCATAGCAAGCACAGGCAGCACAGCAAGCACAGACAGCAAGCACAGGCAGCAGAGCAAGCACAGGCAGCAAGCACAGGCAGCACAGCAAGCACAGGCAGCACAGCAAGCACAGGCAGCAAGCACAGGCAGCACAGCCAGCACAGGCAGCACAGCAAGCACAGGCAGCAAGCACAGACAGCACAGGCAGCACAGCAAGCACAGGCAGCAAGCACAGGCAGCACAGCAATCACAGGCAGCAAGCACAGGCAGCAGAGCAAGCACAGGCAGCAAGCACAGGCAGCAAGCACAGGCAGCACAGCATGCACAGGCAGCACAGCAAGCACAGGCAGCAAGCACAGGCAGCACAGCAATCACAGGCAGCAAGCACAGGCAGCAGAGCAAGCACAGGCAGCAAGCACAGGCAGCCCAACAAGCACAGGCGGCACAGCAAGCACAGGCAGCAAGCACAGGCAGCACAGCAAGCACAGGCAGCACGGCAAGCACAGGCAGCAAGCACCGGCAGCACAGCAAGCACAGGCAGCAAGCACAGGCAGCACAGCAAGCACAGGCAGCAAGCACAGGCAGCACAGCAAGCACAGCAAGCACAAACAGCAAGCACAGGCAGCACAGCAAGCACAGGCAGCAAGCACAGGCAGCACAGCAAGCACAGGCAGCAAGCACAGGCAGCACAGCAAGCACAGGCAGCAAGCACAGGCAGCAGAGCAAGCACAGGCAGCAAGCACAGGCAGCATAGCAAGCAGAGGCAGCATAGCAAGCACAGGCAGCACAGCAAGCACAGACAGCAAGCACAGGCAGCAGAGCAAGCACAGGCAGCAAGCACAGGCAGCACAGCAAGCACAGGCAGCAAGCACAGGCAGCACAGCCAGCACAGGCAGCACAGCAAGCACAGGCAGCAAGCACAGACAGCACAGGCAGCACAGCAAGCACAGGCAGCAAGCACAGGCAGCACAGCAATCACAGGCAGCAAGCACAGGCAGCAGAGCAAGCACAGGCAGCAAGCACAGGCAGCAAGCACAGGCAGCACAGCAAGCACAGGCAGCACAGCAAACACAGGCAGCAAGCACAGGCAGCACAGCAATCACAGGCAGCAAGCACAGGCAGCAGAGCAAGCACAGGCAGCAAGCACAGGCAGCCCAACAAGCACAGGCAGCACAGCAAGCACAGGCAGCACAGCACAGGCAGCGCAGCAAGCACAGGCAGCACAGCCAGCACAGCCAGCACAGCAAGCACACGCAGCAAGTACAGGCAACAAGCACAGGCAGCACAGCAAGCACAGGCAGCAAGCACAGGCAGCACAGCAAGGACAGGCAGCAAGCAGAGGCAGCAAGCACAGGCAGCACAGGCAGCAAGCACAGGCAGCACAGGCAGCACAGCAAGCACAGGCAGCAAGCACAGGCAGCACAGCAAGCACAGGCAGCAAGCTCAGGCAGCACAGCAAGCACAGACAGCACAGCAAGTACAGGCAGCAAGCACAGGCAGCACAGGCAGCACAGCAAGCACAGGCAGCACAGGCAGCAAGCACAGGCAGCACAGCAAGCGCAGGCAGCAAGCACAGGCAGCACAGGCAGCACAGCACAGGCAGCACAGCAAGCACAAGCAGCAAGCACAGGCAGCACAGCAAGCACAGGCAGCAAGCACAGGCAGCAGAGCAAGCACAGGCAGCAAGCACAGGCAGCATAGCAAGCAGAGGCAGCATAGCAAGCACAGGCAGCACAGCAAGCACAGGCAGCAAGCACAGGCAGCACAGCCAGCACAGGCAGCACAGCAAGCACAGGCAGCAAGCACAGACAGCACAGGCAGCACAGCAAGCACAGGCAGCAAGCACAGGCAGCACAGCAATCACAGGCAGCAAGCACAGGCAGCAGAGCAAGCACAGGCAGCAAGCACAGGCAGCAAGCACAGGCAGCACAGCAAGCACAGGCAGCACAGCAAGCACAGGCAGCAAGCACAGGCAGCACAGCAATCACAGGCAGCAAGCACAGGCAGCAGAGCAAGCACAGGCAGCAAGCACAGGCAGCCCAACAAGCACAGGCAGCACAGCAAGCACAGGCAGCACAGCACAGGCAGCGCAGCAAGCACAGGCAGCACAGCCAGCACAGCCAGCACAGCCAGCACAGCAAGCACACGCAGCAAGTACAGGCAACAAGCACAGGCAGCACAGCAAGCACAGGCAGCAAGCACAGGCAGCACAGCAAGGACAGGCAGCAAGCAGAGGCAGCAAGCACAGGCAGCACAGGCAGCAAGCACAGGCAGCACAGGCAGCACAGCAAGCACAGGCAGCAAGCACAGGCAGCACAGCAAGCACAGGCAGCAAGCTCAGGCAGCACAGCAAGCACAGACAGCACAGCAAGTACAGGCAGCAAGCACAGGCAGCACAGCAAGCACAGGCAGCAAGCACACTCAGCACAGCAAGCACAGGCAGCACAGCCAGCACAGCAAGCACAGGCATCACACCAAGCACAGGCAGCAAGCACAGGCAGCACAGCAAGCACAGGCAGCAAGCACAGGCAGCGCAGCAAGCACAGGCAGCACAGGCAGCAAGCACAGGCAGCAAGCAGAAGCAGCGCAGCAAGCACAGGCAGCAAGCAGAGGCAGCACAGCAAGCACAGGCAGCACAGCAAGCACAGGCAGCAAGCACAGGCAGCACAGCAAGCACAGGCAGCACAGCAAGCAAAGGCAGCAAGCACACTCAGCACAGCAAGCACAGGCAGCACAGCAAGCACAGGCAGCACAGCAAGCACAAAGAGCAAGCACAGGCAGCACAGCAAGCACAGGCAGCACAGGCAGCAAGCACAGGCAGCAAGCAGAAGCAGCGCAGCAAGCACAGGCAGCACAGCAAGCACAGGCAGCAAGCACAGGCAGCGCAGCAAGCACAGGCAGCACAGCAATCACAGGCAGCAAGCACAGGCAGCAGAGCAAGCACAGGCAGCAAGCACAGGCAGCCCAACAAGCACAGGCGGCACAGCAAGCACAGGCAGCAAGCACAGGCAGCACAGCAAGCACAGGCAGCACGGCAAGCACAGGCAGCAAGCACCGGCAGCACAGCAAGCACAGGCAGCAAGCACAGGCAGCACAGCAAGCACAGGCAGCAAGCACAGGCAGCACAGCAAGCACAGGCAGCAAGCACAGGCAGCGCAGCAAGCACAGGCAGCACAGGCAGCAAGCACAGGCAGCAAGCAGAAGCAGCGCAGCAAGCACAGGCAGCACAGCAAGCACAGGCAGCAAGCACAGGCAGCGCAGCAAGCACAGGCAGCACAGGCAGCAAGCACAGGCAGCAAGCAGAAGCAGCGCAGCAAGCACAGGCAGCACAGCAAGCACAGGCAGCAAGCACAGGCAGCACAGGCAGCACAGCAAGCACAAACAGCAAGCACAGGCAGCAAGCACAGGCAGCACAGCAAGCACAGGCAGCAAGCACAGGCAGCACAGCAAGCACAGCAATCACAGGCAGCAAGCACAGGCAGCACAGGCAGCAAGCACAGGCAGCACAGGCAGCACAGCAAGCACAGGCAGCACAGGCAGCAAGCACAGGCAGCACAGCAAGCGCAGGCAGCAAGCACAGGCAGCACAGGCAGCACAGCACAGGCAGCACAGCAAGCACAAGCAGCAAGCACAGGCAGCACAGCAAGCACAGGCAGCAAGCACAGGCAGCAGAGCAAGCACAGGCAGCAAGCACAGGCAGCATAGCAAGCAGAGGCAGCATAGCAAGCACAGGCAGCACAGCAAGCACAGACAGCAAGCACAGGCAGCAGAGCAAGCACAGGCAGCAAGCACAGGCAGCACAGCAAGCACAGGCAGCAAGCACAGGCAGCACAGCCAGCACAGGCAGCACAGCAAGCACAGGCAGCAAGCACAGACAGCACAGGCAGCACAGCAAGCACAGGCAGCAAGCAGAGGCAGCAAGCACAGGCAGCACAGGCAGCAAGCACAGGCAGCACAGGCAGCACAGCAAGCACAGGCAGCAAGCACAGGCAGCACAGCAAGCACAGGCAGCAAGCTCAGGCAGCACAGCAAGCACAGACAGCACAGCAAGTACAGGCAGCAAGCACAGGCAGCACAGCAAGCACAGGCAGCAAGCACACTCAGCACAGCAAGCACAGGCAGCACAGCCAGCACAGCAAGCACAGGCATCACACCAAGCACAGGCAGCAAGCACAGGCAGCACAGCAAGCACAGGCAGCAAGCACAGGCAGCGCAGCAAGCACAGGCAGCAAAGGCAGCAAGCACAGGCAGCAAGCAGAAGCAGCGCAGCAAGCACAGGCAGCAAGCAGAGGCAGCACAGCAAGCACAGGCAGCACAGCAAGCACAGGCAGCAAGCACAGGCAGCACAGCAAGCACAGGCAGCACAGCAAGCAAAGGCAGCAAGCACACTCAGCACAGCAAGCACAGGCAGCACAGCAAGCACAGGCAGCACAGCAAGCACAAAGAGCAAGCACAGGCAGCACAGCAAGCACAGGCAGCAAGCACAGGCAGCACAGCAAGGACAGGCAGCAAGCACAGGCAGCACAGCAAGCACAGGCAGCAAGCACAGGCAGCACAGCAAGCACAGGCGGCAAGCACAGGCAGCGCAGCAAGCACAGGCAGCACAGGCAGCAAGCACAGGCAGCAAGCAGAAGCAGCGCAGCAAGCACAGGCAGCACAGCAAGCACAGGCAGCAAGCACAGGCAGCGCAGCAAGCACAGGCAGCACAGGCAGCAAGCACAGGCAGCAAGCAGAAGCAGCGCAGCAAGCACAGGCAGCACAGCAAGCACAGGCAGCAAGCACAGGCAGCACAGGCAGCACAGCAAGCACAAACAGCAAGCACAGGCAGCACAGCAAGCACAGGCAGCAAGCACAGGCAGCACAGCAAGCACAGGCAGCAAGCACAGGCAGCACAGCAAGCACAGCAATCACAGGCAGCAAGCACAGGCAGCACAGGCAGCACAGCAAGCACAGGCAGCACAGGCAGCAAGCACAGGCAGCACAGCAAGCGCAGGCAGCAAGCACAGGCAGCACAGCAAGCACAGGCAGCAAGCACAGGCAGCAGAGCAAGCACAGGTAGCAAGCACAGGCAGCATAGCAAGCACAGGCAGCAAGCACAGGCA
This sequence comes from Priocnemis perturbator, assembly GCA_963942575.1. Taxonomy (NCBI): domain Eukaryota; kingdom Metazoa; phylum Arthropoda; class Insecta; order Hymenoptera; family Pompilidae; genus Priocnemis; species Priocnemis perturbator. The sequence continues at coordinate 6,042 of CAWWDK010000144.1, read as the reverse complement.
GCAGAGCAAGCACAGGCAGCAAGCACAGGCAGCATAGCAAGCAGAGGCAGCACAGAAAGCACAGGCAGCACAGCAAGCACAGGCAGCAAGCACAGGCAGCAGAGCAAGCACAGGCAGCAAGCACAGGCAGCGCAGCAAGCACAGGCAGCACAGGCAGAAAGCAAAGGCAGCACAGCATGCACAGGCAGCAAGCACAGGCAGCACAGCAAGGACAGGCAGCAAGCACAGGCAGCAAGCACAGGCAGCACAGCAAGCACAGGCAGCACAGGCAGCACAGCAAGCACAGGCAGCACAGCAAGCACAAAGAGCAAGCACAGGCAGCACAGCAAGCACAGGCAGCAAGCACAGGCAGCACAGCAAGCACAGGCAGCAAGCACAGGCAGCACAGCAAGCACAGGCAGCAAGCACAGGCAGCACAGCAAGCACAGGCAGCAAGCACAGGCAGCACAGGCAGCACAGGCAGCACAGGCAGCAAGCAAGCACAGACAGCAAGCACAGGCAGCAGAGCAAGCACAGGCAGCAAGCACAGGCAGCACAGCAAGCACAGGCAGCACAGCAAGCACAGGCAGCAAGCACAGGCAGCACAGCCAGCACAGGCAGCACAGCAAGCACAGGCAGCAAGCACAGACAGCACAGGCAGCACAGCAAGCACAGGCAGCACAGCAATCACAGGCAGCATGCACAGGCAGCACAGCAAGCACAGGCAGCACAGCAAGCACAGGCAGCAAGCACAGGCAGCACAGCAATCACAGGCAGCAAGCACAGGCAGCAGAGCAAGCACAGGCAGCAAGCACAGGCAGCCCAACAAGCACAGGCGGCACAGCAAGCACAGGCAGCAGAGCAAGCACAGGCAGCCCAACAAGCACAGGCGGCACAGCAAGCACAAGCAGCAAGCACAGGCAGCACAGCAAGCACAGGCAGCAAGCACCGGCAGCACAGCAAGCACAGGCAGCAAGCACAGGCAGCACAGCAAGCACAGGCAGCACAGCAAGCACAGGCAGCAAGCACAGGCAGCGCAGCAAGCACAGGCAGCACAGGCAGCAAGCACAGGCAGCAAGCAGAAGCAGCGCAGCAAGCACAGGCAGCACAGCAAGCACAGGCAGCAAGCACAGGCAGCGCAGCAAGCACAGGCAGCACAGGCAGCAAGCACAGGCAGCAAGCAGAAGCAGCGCAGCAAGCACAGGCAGCACAGCAAGCACAGGCAGCAAGCACAGGCAGCACAGGCAGCACAGCAAGCACAAACAGCAAGCACAGGCAGCACAGCAAGCACAGGCAACAAGCACAGGCAGCACAGCAAGCACAGGCAGCAAGCACAGGCAGCACAGCAAGCACAGCAATCACAGGCAGCAAGCACAGGCAGCACAGGCAGCAAGCACAGGCAGCACAGGCAGCACAGCAAGCACAGGCAGCACAGGCAGCAAGCACAGGCAGCACAGCAAGCGCAGGCAGCAAGCACAGGCAGCACAGCAAGCACAGGCAGCACAGCACAGGCAGCACAGCAAGCACAAGCAGCAAGCACAGGCAGCACAGCAAGCACAGGCAGCAAGCACGGGCAGCAGAGCAAGCACAGGCAGCAAGCACAGGCAGCATAGCAAGCAGAGGCAGCATAGCAAGCACAGGCAGCACAGCAAGCACAGACAGCAAGCACAGGCAGCAGAGCAAGCACAGGCAGCAAGCACAGGCAGCACAGCAAGCACAGGCAGCACAGCAAGCACAGGCAGCAAGCACAGGCAGCACAGCAAGCACAGGCAGCAAGCACAGACAGCACAGGCAGCACAGCAAGCACAGGCAGCAAGCACAGGCAGCACAGCAATCACAGGCAGCAAGCACAGGCAGCAGAGCAAGCACAGGCAGCAGGCACAGGCAGCAAGCACAGGCAGCACAGCAAGCACAGGCAGCAAGCACAGGCAGCACAGCAATCACAGGCAGCAAGCACAGGCAGCAGAGCAAGCACAGGCAGCAAGCACAGGCAGCCCAACAAGCACAGGCAGCACAGCAAGCACTGGCAGCACAGCACAGGCAGCGCAGCAAGCACAGGCAGCACAGCCAGCACAGCCAGCACAGCAAGCACACGCAGCAAGCACAGGCAACAAGCACAGGCAGCACAGCAAGCACAGGCAGCAAGCACAGGCAGCACAGCAAGGACAGGCAGCAAGCACAGGCAGCAAGCACAGGCAGCACAGGCAGCAAGCACAGGCAGCACAGGCAGCACAGCAAGCACAGGCAGCACAGCAAGCACAGGCAGCAAGCACAGGCAGCACAGCAAGCACAGGCAGCAAGCTCAGGCAGCACAGCAAGCACAGACAGCACAGCAAGTACAGGCAGCAAGCACAGGCAGCACAGCAAGCACAGGCAGCAAGCACACTCAGCACAGCAAGCACAGGCAGCACAGCCAGCACAGCAAGCACAGGCATCACACCAAGCACAGGCAGCAAGCACAGGCAGCACAGCAAGCACAGGCAGCAAGCACACTCAGCACAGCAAGCACAGGCATCACAACAAGCACAGCAAGCACAGGCAGTAAGCACACTCAGCACAGCAAGTACACGCAGCAAGCACAGGCAACAAGCACAGGCAGCACAGCAAGCACAGGCAGCAAGCACAGGCAGCACAGCAAGGACAGGCAGCAAGCACAGGCAGCAAGCACAGGCAGCACAGGCAGCAAGCACAGGCAGCACAGGCAGCACAGCAAGCACAGGCAGCACAGCAAGCACAGGCAGCAAGCACAGGCAGCACAGCAAGCACAGGCAGCAAGCTCAGGCAGCACAGCAAGCACAGACAGCACAGCAAGTACAGGCAGCAAGCACAGGCAGCACAGCAAGCACAGGCAGCAAGCACACTCAGCACAGCAAGCACAGGCAGCACAGCCAGCACAGCAAGCACAGGCATCACACCAAGCACAGGCAGCAAGCACAGGCAGCACAGCAAGCACAGGCAGCAAGCACACTCAGCATAGCAAGCACAGGCATCACAACAAGCACAGCAAGCACAGGCAGTAAGCACACTCAGCACAGCAAGCACAGGCATCACAGCAAGCAAAGGCAGCAAGCACACTCAGCACAGCAAGCACAGGCAGCACTGCAAGCACAGGCAGCAAGCACAGGCAGCACAGCACAGGCAGCACAGCAAGCACAGGCAGCAAGCACAGGCAGCACAGCAAGCACAGGCAGCAAGCACAGGCAGCACAGCAAGCACAGGCAGCACAGCAAGCACAGGCAACAAGCACAAGCAGCACAGCAAGCACAGGCAGCAAGCACAGGCAGCACAGCAAGCACAGGCAGCAAGCACACTCAGCACAGCAAGCACAGGCAGCAGAGCAAGCACAGGCAGCAAGCACAGGCAGCACAGCAAGCACAGGCAGCAAGCAGAGGCAGCACAGCAAGCACAGGCAGCACAGCAAGCACAGGCAGCAAGCACAGGCAGCACAGCAAACACAGGCAGCACAGCACAGGCAGCACAGTAAGCACAGGCAGCAAGCACAGGCATGTTAGAAACCCGCAAAATAGCTCGACGAGATGTGTTCGTTTTAGCGATTCTGGGGGAAGTGCAGAGGGGTCAACCTCCGTCCTCTTTCCAACAGGCAAAGCCTGCTCCGATCTTCTGCGAGATTCACTCTCGCATTTGTTTACAATGCTTACATTTACTGAGACGCAGGTCAATGCACCGGCCGCCGAGGTAAACAAATGATCCGCGACTCTCGGCGCCTCCAAAAACAGGTGACACAGCAACGCACTGTCGTATGCCACTGTCGAATTACCGCGTGTTATGGGCGAAATCAAATGCATCGCTAACAGGCAGCACAGCAAGCACAGGCAGCACAGCAAGCACAGGCAACACAGCAAGCACAGGCAGCAAGCACAGGCAGCACAGCAAGCACAGGCAGCAAGCAAAGGCATGTCAGAAACCCGCAAATAGCTCGACGAGATGTGTTCGTTTTAGCGATTCTGGGGGAAATGCAGAGGCGTCAAGCTCCGTCTTCTTTCCAACAGGCAAAGCCTGCTCCGATCTTCGGCGAGATTCACTCTCGCATTTGTTTACAATGCTCACAGCAAGCACAGGCAGCAAGCACAGGCAGCACAGCAAGCACATGCAGCAAGCACAGGCAGCACAGCAAGCACAGGCAACACAGCAAGCACAGGCAGCAAGCACAGGCAGCACAGCAAGCACAGGCAGCAAGCACAGGCAGCACAGCAAGCACAGGCAGCAAGCACAGGCAGCAAAGCAAGCACAGGCAGCAAGCACAGGCAGCACAGCAAGTACAGGCAGCAAGCACAGGCAACACAGCAAGCACAGGCAGCAAGCACAGGCAGCACAGCAAGCACAGGCAGCAAGCACAGGCAGCACAGCAAGCACAGGCAGCACAGCAAGCACAGGCAGCAAGCACAGGCAGCACAGCAAACATAGGCAGCACAGCAAGCACAGGCAGCAAGCACAGGCAGCACAGCAAGCACAGGCAGCAAGCACAGGCAGCACAGCAAACACAGGCAGCGCAGCAAGCACAGGGAGCAAGCACAGGCAGCACAGCAAACACAGGCAGCACAGCAAGCCCAGGCAGCAAGCACAGGCAGCACAGCAAGCACAGGCAGCAAGCACAGGCAGCACAGCAAGCACAGGCATGTTAGAAACCAGCAAAATAGCTCGACGAGATGTGTTCGTTTTTTAGCGATTCTTGGGGAAGTGCAGAGGGGTCAAACTCCGTCCTCTTTCCAACAGGCAAAGCCTGCTCCGATCTTCGGCGAGATTCACTCCCGCATTTGTTTACAATGCTTACTCTTACTGTGTCGCAGGTCAATGCACCGGCCGCCGAGGTGAACATATGATCCGCGACGCTCGGCGCCTCCAAAAACAGGTGACACAGCAACGCACTGTCGTGTGCCACTGTCGAATTACCGCGTGTTATGGGCGAAATCAAATGCATCGCTAACAGGCAGCACAGCAAGCACAAGCAGCACAGCAAGCACAGGCAGCACAGCAAGCACAGGCAGCAAGCACAGGCAGCACAGCAAGCACAGGCGGCAAGCACAGGCAGCACAGCAAGCACAGGCAGCAAGCACAGGCATGTTAGAAACCCGCAAAATAGCTCGACGAGATGTGTCCGTTTTAGCGATTCTGGGGGAAGTGCAGAGGGGTCAAGCTCCATCCTCTTTCCAACAGGCAAAGCCTGCTCCGATGTTCGGCGAGATTCACTCTCGCATTTGTTTACAATGCTCACTCTTACTGAGACGCAGGTCAATGCACCGGCCGCCGAGATAAACATATGATCCGCGACTCTCGGCGCCTCCAAAAACAGGTGACACAGCAACGCACTGTCGTATGCCACTGTCGAATTACCGCGTGTTATGGGCGAAATCAAATGCATCGCTAACAGGCAGTACAGCGAGCACAGGCAGCACAGCAAGCACAGGCAGCAAGTATAGGCAGCACAGCAAGCACAGGCAGCAAGCACAGGCAGCACAGCAAGCACAGGCATGTTAGAAACCCGCAAAATAGCTCGACGAGTTCGTTTTAGCGATTCTGGGGGAAGTGCAGAGGGGTCAAGCTCCGTCCTCTTTCCAACAGGCAAAGCCTGCTCCGATCTTCTGCGAGATTCACTCTCGCATTTGTTTACAATGCTTACTCTTACTGAGACGCAGGTCAATGCACCGGCAGCCGAGGTAAACATATGATCCGCGACTCTCGGCGCCTCCAAAAACAGGTGACACAGCAACGCACTGTCGTATGCCACTGTCGAATTACCGCATGTTATGGGCGAAATCAAATGCAACGCTAACAGGCAGCTCAGCAAGCACAGGCAGCAAGCACAGGCAGCACAGCAAGCACAGGCAGCAAGCACAGGCAGCAAGCACAGGCAGCACAGCAAACACAGGCAGCACAGCACAGGCAGCACAGTAAGCACAGGCAGCAAGCACAGGCATGTTAGAAACCCGCAAAATAGCTCGACGAGATGTGTTCGTTTTAGCGATTCTGGGGGAAGTGCAGAGGGGTCAAGCTCCATCCTCTTTCCAACAGGGAAAGCCTGCTCCGATGTTCGGCGAGATTCAC
>CAWWDK010000143.1:0-23996 GCA_963942575.1 Priocnemis perturbator | reverse complement strand
ATGCTAGTTCTCATGTTTTGCAAGCGAAACGCACGATGCACCGCGTTTCGTTCAATTCCATCAAGAACTCTCGTATCTCGGACATCCGCGAGTGTTTCGGTCGAAAACGTGGTCCCCGTCTGTTTTAGACGCTAAAAACGCGTATGACACTTGATTCGCACAAATCCGTTGAGAAATGGCCGAGATACGCCGTGTTACACTTCCGGAGGATGAAATCTTGCTAGTTCTCACGTTTTGCAAGCGAAACGCACGATGCACCGCGTTTCTGTCAATTCGTTCAAGAACTCTCGTATCTCGGACATCCGCGAGTATTTCGCGTCGAAAACGTGGTCCCCGTCTGTTTTAGACGCTAAAAACGCATATGACACTTGATTCGCACGAATCCGTTGCGAAATGGCCGAGATACGCCGTGTTGCACTTCCGGACGATGAATTCGTTCAATTCGTTCAAGAACTCTCGTATCTCGGACATCCGCGAGTGTTTCGCGTCGAAAACGTGGTCCCCGTGCGTTTTAGACGCTAAAAACGCGTATGACCCTTGATTCGCACGAATCCGTTGAGAAATGGCCGAGATACGTCGTGTTACACTTCCGGACGATGAAATCTTGCAAGTTCTCACGTTTTGCTAGCGAAATGCACGATGCACCGCGTTTCGTTCAATTCGTTCAAGAACTCTCGCATCTCGGACATCCGCGAGTGTTTCGCGTCGAAAACGTGGTCCCCGTCTGTTTTAGACGCTAAAAACGCGTATGACACTTGATTCGCACAAATCCGTTGAGAAATGGCCGAGATACGCCGTGTTACACTTCCGGAGGATGAAATCTTGCTAGTTCTCACGTTTTGCAAGCGAAACGCACGATGCACCGCGTTTCTGTCAATTCGTCCAAGAACTCTCGTATCTCGGACATCCGCGAGTGTTTCGCATCGAAAACGTAGTCCCCGTCTGTTTTAGACGCTAAAAACGCGTATGACACTTGATTCGCACGAATCCGTTGAGAAATGGCCGAGATACGCCGTGTTACCCTTCCGGACGATGAAATCATGCTAGTTCTCATGTTTTGCAAGCGAAACGCACGATGCACCGCGTTTCGTTAAATTCGTTCAAGAACTCTCGTATATCGGACATCCGCGAGTGTTTCGCGTCGAAAACGTGGTCCCCGGCTGTTTTAGACGCTAAAAACGCGTATGACACTTGATTCGCACAAATCCGTTGAGAAATGGCCGAGATACGCCGTGTTACACTTCCGGACGATGAAATTTTGCTAGTTCTCACGTTTTGCAAGCGAAACGCACGATGCACCGCGTTTCGTTCAATTCCATCAAGAACTCTCGTATCTCGGACATCCGCGAGTGTTTCGCGTCGAAAACGTGGTCCCCGTCTGTTCTAGACGCTAAAAACGCGTATGACACTTGATTCGCACAAATCCGTTGAGAAATGGCCGAGATACGCCGTGTTACACTTCCGGAGGATGAAATCTTGCTAGTTCTCACGTTTTGCAAGCGAAACGCACGATGCACCGCGTTTCTGTCAATTCGTTCAAGAACTCTCGTATCTCGGACATCCGCGAGTATTTCGCGTCGAAAACGTGGTCCCCGTCTGTTTCAGACGCTAAAAACGCATATGACACTTGATTCGCACAAATCCGTTGAGAAATGGCCGAGATACGCCGTGTTGCACTTCCGGACGATGAATTCGTTCAATTCGTACAAGAACTCTCGTATTTCGGACATCCGCGAGTGTTTCGCGTCGAAAACGTGGTCCCCGTCTGTTTTAGACGCTAAAAACGCGTATGACACTTGATTCGCACCAATCCGTTGAGAAATGGCCGAGATACGTCGTGTTACACTTCCGGACAATGAAATCTTGCTAGTTCTCACGTTTTACAAGCGAAACACACGATGCACCGCGTTTCGTTCATTTCGTTCAACAACTCTCGTATCTCGGACATCCGCGAGTGTTTCGCGTCGAAAACGTAGTCCCCGTCTGTTTTAGACGCTAAAAACGCGTATGACACTTGATTCGCACGAATCCGTTGAGAAATGGCCGAGATACACCGTGTTACCCTTCCGGACGATGAAATCATGCTAGTTCTCATGTTTTGCAAGCGAAACGCACGATGCACCGCGTTTCGTTCAATTCGTTCAAGAACTCTCGTATATCGGACATCCGCGAGTGTTTCGCGTCGAAAACGTGGTCCCCGGCTGTTTTAGACGCTAAAAACGCGTATGACACTTGATTCGCACGAATCCGTTGAGAAATGGCCGAGATACGCCGTGTTGCACTTCCGGACGATGAATTCGTTCAATTCGTTCAAGAACTCTCGTATCTCGGACATCCGCAAGTGTTTCGCGTCGAAAACGTGGTCCCCGCCTGTATTAGACGCTAAAAACGCGTATGACACTTGACTCGCACGAATCCGTTGAGAAATGGCCGAGATACGCCGTGTTACACTTCCGGACGATGAACTCTTGCTAGTTCTCACGTTTTGCAAGCGAAACGCACGATGCACCGCGTTTCGTTCAATTCGTTCAAGAACTCTCGTATCTCGGACATCCGCGGGTATTTCGCGTCGAAAACGTGGTCCCCGTCTGTTTTAGACGCTAAAAACGCGAATGAAACTTGATTCGCACGAATCCGTTGAGAAATGGCCGAGATACGCCGTGTTGCACTTCCGGACGATGAATTCGTTCAATTCGTTCAAGAACTCTCGTATCTCGGACATCCGCGAGTGTTTCGCGTCGAAAACGTGGTCCCCGTCTGTTTTAGACGCTAAAAACGCGTATGACACTTGATTCGCACGAATCCGTTGAGAAATGGCCGAGATACGCCGTGTTGCACTTCCGGACGATGAATTCGTTCAATTCGTTCAAGAACTCTCGTATCTCGGACATCCGCAAGTGTTTCGCGTCGAAAACGTGGTCCCCGCCTGTATTAGACGCTAAAAACGCGTATGACACTTGATTCACACAAATCCGTTGAGAAATGGCCGAGATACGCCGTGTTACACTTCCGGAGGATGAAATCTTGCTAGTTCTCACGTTTTGCAAGCGAAACGCACGATGCACCGCGTTTCTGTCAATTCGTTCAAGAACTCTCGTATCTCGGAAATCCGCGAGTATTTCGCGTCGAAAACGTGGTCCCCGTCTGTTTTAGACGCTAAAAACGCATATGACACTTGATTCGCACGAATCCTTTGAGAAATGGCCGAGATACGCCGTGTTGCACTTCCGGACGATGAATTCGTTCAATTCGTTCAAGAACTCTCGTATCTCGGACATCCGCCAGTGTTTCGCGTCGAAAACGTGATTCACGTGCGTTTTAGACGCTAAAAACGCGTATGCCCCTTGATTCGCACGAATCAGTTGAGAAATGGCCGAGATACGCCGTGTTACACTTCCGGACGATGAAATTTTGCTAGTTCTCACGTTTTGCAAGCGAAACGCACGATGCACCGCGTTTCGTTCAATTCCATCAAGAACTCTCGTATCTCGGACATCCGCGAGTGTTTCGCGTCGAAAACGTGGTCCCCGTCTGTTTTAGACGCTAAAAACGCGTATGACACTTGATTCGCACAAATCCGTTGAGAAATGGCCGAGATACGCCGTGTTACACTTCCGGAGGATGAAATCTTGCTAGTTCTCACGTTTTGCAAGCGAAAAGCACGATGCACCGCGTTTCTGTCAATTCGTTCAAGAACTCTCGTATCTCGGACATCCGCGAGTATTTCGCGTCGAAAACGTGGTCCCCGTCTGTTTTAGACGCTAAAAACGCATATGACACTTGATTCGCACGAATCCGTTGCGAAATGGCCGAGATACGCCGTGTTGCACTTCCGGACGATGAATTCGTTCAATTCGTTCAAGAACTCTCGTATCTCGGACATCCGCGAGTGTTTCGCGTCGAAAACGTGGTCCCCGTGCGTTTTAGACGCTAAAAACGCGTATGACCCTTGATTCGCACGAATCCGTTGAGAAATGGCCGAGATACGTCGTGTTACACTTCCGGACGATGAAATCTTGCTAGTTCTCACGTTTTGCCAGCGAAACGCACGATGCACCGCGTTTCGTTCAATTCGTTCAAGAACTCTCGCATCTCGGACATCCGCGAGTGTTTCGCGTCGAAAACGTGGTCCCCGTCTGTTTTAGACGCTAAAAACGCGTATGACACTTGATTCGCACAAATCCGTTGAGAAATGGCCGAGATACGCCGTGTTACACTTCCGGACGATGAAATCTTGCTAGTTCTCACGTTTTGCCAGCGAAACGCACGATGCACCGCGTTTCGTTCAATTCGTTCAAGAACTCTCGCATCTCGGACATCCGCGAGTGTTTCGCGTCGAAAACGTGGTCCCCGTCTGTTTTAGACGCTAAAAACGCGTATGACACTTGATTCGCACAAATCCGTTGAGAAATGGCCGAGATACGCCGTGTTACACTTCCGGAGGATGAAATCTTGCTAGTTCTCACGTTTTGCAAGCGAAACGCACGATGCACCGCGTTTCTGTCAATTCGTCCAAGAACTCTCGTATCTCGGATATCCGCGAGTGTTTCGCGTCGAAAACGTGGTCCCCGTCTGTTTTAGACGCTAAAAACGCGTGTGACACTTGATTCGCACGAATCCGTTGAGAAATGGCCGAGATACGCCGTGTTGCACTTCCGGACGATGAATTCGTTCAATTCGTTCAAGAACTCTCGTATCTCGGAAATCCGCGATTGTTTCGGATCGAAAACGTGGTCCCCGTCTGTTTTAGACGCTAAAAACGCGTATGACACTTGATTCGCACAAATCCGTTGAGAAATGGCCGAGATACGCCGTGTTACACTTCCGGACGATGAAATCTTGCTAGTTCTCACGTTTTGCAAGCGAAACACACGATGCACCGCGTTTCGTTCAATTCGTTCAACAACTCTCGTATCTCGGACATCCGCGAGTGTTTCGCGTCGAAAACGTAGTCCCCGTCTGTTTTAGACGCTAAAAACGCGTATGACACTTGATTCGCACGAATCCGTTGAGAAATGGCCGAGATACGCCGTGTTACAATTCCGGACGATGAACTCTTGCTAGTTCTCACGTTTTGCAAGCGAAACGCACGATGCACCGCGTTTCGTTCAATTCGTTCAAGAACTCTCGTATATCGGACATCCGCGAGTGTTTCGCGTCGAAAACGTGGTCCCCGGCTGTTTTAGACGCTAAAAACGCGTATGACACTTGATTCGCACGAATCCGTTGAGAAATGGCCGAGATACGCCGTGTTGCACTTCCGGACGATGAATTCGTTCAATTCGTTCAAGAACTCTCGTATCTCGGAAATCCGCGAGTGTTTCGCATCGAAAACGTGGTCCCCGTCTGTTTTAGACGCTAAAAACGCGTATGACACTTGATTCGCACAAATCCGTTGAGAAATGGCCGAGATACGCCGTGTTACACTTCCGGACGATGAAATCTTGCTAGTTCTCACGTTTTGCAAGCGAAACACACGATGCACCGCGTTTCGTTCAATTCGTTCAACAACTCTCGTGTCTCGGACATCCGCGAGTGTTTCGCGTCGAAAACGTAGTCCCCGTCTGTTTTAGACGCTAAAAACGCGTATGACACTTGATTCGCACGAATCCGTTGAGAAATGGCCGAGATACGCCGTGTTACACTTCCGGACGATGAACTCTTGCTAGTTCTCACGTTTTGCAAGCGAAACGCACGATGCACCGCGTTTCGTTCAATTCGTTCAAGAACTCTCGTATCTCGGACATCCGCGAGTATTTCGCGTCGAAAACGTGGTCCCCGTCTGTTTTAGACGCTAAAAACGCATATGACACTTGATTCGCACGAATCCGTTGCGAAATGGCCGAGATACGCCGTGTTGCACTTCCGGACGATGAATTCGTTCAATTCGTTCAAGAACTCTCGTATCTCGGACATCCGCGAGTGTTTCGCGTCGAAAACGTGGTCCCCGTGCGTTTTAGACGCTAAAAACGCGTATGACCCTTGATTCGCACGAATCCGTTGAGAAATGGCCGAGATACGTCGTGTTACACTTCCGGACGATGAAATCTTGCTAGTTCTCACGTTTTGCCAGCGAAACGCACGATGCACCGCGTTTCGTTCAATTCGTTCAAGAACTCTCGCATCTCGGACATCCGCGAGTGTTTCGCGTCGAAAACGTGGTCCCCGTCTGTTTTAGACGCTAAAAACGCGTATGACACTTGATTCGCACAAATCCGTTGAGAAATGGCCGAGATACGCCGTGTTACACTTCCGGACGATGAAATCTTGCTAGTTCTCACGTTTTGCCAGCGAAACGCACGATGCACCGCGTTTCGTTCAATTCGTTCAAGAACTCTCGCATCTCGGACATCCGCGAGTGTTTCGCGTCGAATACGTGGTCCCCGTCTGTTTTAGACGCTAAAAACGCGTATGACACTTGATTCGCACAAATCCGTTGAGAAATGGCCGAGATACGCCGTGTTACACTTGCGGAGGATGAAATCTTGCTAGTTCTCACGTTTTGCAAGCGAAACGCACGATGCACCGCGTTTCTGTCAATTCGTCCAAGAACTCTCGTATCTCGGATATCCGCGAGTGTTTCGCGTCGAAAACGTGGTCCCCGTCTGTTTTAGACGCTAAAAACGCCTGTGACACTTGATTCGCACGAATCCGTTGAGAAATGGCCGAGATACGCCGTGTTGCACTTCCGGACGATGAATTCGTTCAATTCGTTCAAGAACTCTCGTATCTCGGAAATCCGCGAGTGTTTCGCATCGAAAACGTGGTCCCCGTCTGTTTTAGACGCTAAAAACGCGTATGACACTTGATTCGCACAAATCCGTTGAGAAATGGCCGAGATACGCCGTGTTACACTTCCGGACGATGAAATCTTGCTAGTTCTCACGTTTTGCAAGCGAAACACACGATGCACCGCGTTTCGTTCAATTCGTTCAACAACTCTCGTATCTCGGACATCCGCGAGTGTTTCGCGTCGAAAACGTAGTCCCCGTCTGTTTTAGACGCTAAAAACGCGTATGACACTTGATTCGCACGAATCCGTTGAGAAATGGCCGAGATACGCCGTGTTACAATTCCGGACGATGAACTCTTGCTAGTTCTCACGTTTTGCAAGCGAAACGCACGATGCACCGCGTTTCGTTCAATTCGTTCAAGAACTCTCGTATATCGGACATCCGCGAGTGTTTCGCGTCGAAAACGTGGTCCCCGGCTGTTTTAGACGCTAAAAACGCGTATGACACTTGATTCGCACGAATCCGTTGAGAAATGGCCGAGATACGCCGTGTTGCACTTCCGGACGATGAATTCGTTCAATTCGTTCAAGAACTCTCGTATCTCGGAAATCCGCGAGTGTTTCGCATCGAAAACGTGTCCCCGTCTGTTTTAGACGCTAAAAACGCGTATGACACTTGATTCGCACAAATCCGTTGAGAAATGGCCGAGATACGCCGTGTTACACTTCCGGACGATGAAATCTTGCTAGTTCTCACGTTTTGCAAGCGAAACACACGATGCACCGCGTTTCGTTCAATTCGTTCAACAACTCTCGTGTCTCGGACATCCGCGAGTGTTTCGCGTCGAAAACGTAGTCCCCGTCTGTTTTAGACGCTAAAAACGCGTATGACACTTGATTCGCACGAATCCGTTGAGAAATGGCCGAGATACGCCGTGTTACACTTCCGGACGATGAACTCTTGCTAGTTCTCACGTTTTGCAAGCGAAACGCACGATGCACCGCGTTTCGTTCAATTCGTTCAAGAACTCTCGTATCTCGGACATCCGCGGGTATTTCGCGTCGAAAACGTGGTCCCCGTCTGTTTTAGACGCTAAAAACGCGAATGACACTTGATTCGCACGAATCCGTTGAGAAATGGCCGAGATACGCCGTGTTGCACTTCCGGACGATGAATTCGTTCAATTCGTTCAAGAACTCTCGTATCTCGGACATCCGCGAGTGTTTCGCGTCGAAAACGTGGTCCCCGTCTGTTTTAGACGCTAAAAACGCGTATGACACTTGATTCGCACAAATCCGTTGAGAAATGGCCGAGATACGACGTGTTACACTTCCGGACGATGAAATCTTGCTAGTTCTCACGTTTTGCAAGCGAAACGCACGATGCACTGCGTTTCTGTCAATTCGTTCAAGAACTCTCGTATCTCGGACATCCGCGAGTATTTCGCGTCGAAAACGTGGTCCCCGTCTGTTTTAGACGCTAAAAACGCATATGACACTTGATTCGCACAAATCCGTTGAGAAATGGCCGAGATACGCCGTGTTGCACTTCCGGACGATGAATTCGTTCAATTCGTACAAGAACTCTCGTATTTCGGACATCCGCGAGTGTTTCGCGTCAAAAACGTGGTCCCCGCCTGTTTTAGACGCTAAAAACGCGTATGACACTTGACTCGCACGAATCCGTTGAGAAATGGCCGAGATACGCCGTGTTACACTTCCGGACGATGAACTCTTGCTAGTTCTCACGTTTTGCAAGCGAAACGCACGATGCACCGCGTTTCGTTCAATTCGTTCAAGAACTCTAGTATCTCGGACATCCGCGGGTATTTCGCGTCGAAAACGTGGTCCCCGTCTGTTTTAGACGCTAAAAACGCGAATGACACTTGATTCGCACGAATCCGTTGAGAAATGGCCGAGATACGCCGTGTTGCACTTCCGGACGATGAATTCGTTCAATTCGTTCAAGAACTCTCGTATCTCGGACATCCTCGAGTGTTTCGCGTCGAAAACGTGGTCCCCGTCTGTTTTAGACGCTAAAAACGCGTATGACACTTGATTCGCACGAATCCGTTGAGAAATGGCCGAGATACGCCGTGTTGCACTTCCGGACGATGAATTCGTTCAATTCGTTCAAGAACTCTCGCATCTCGGACATCCGCGAGTGTTTCGCGTCGAAAACGTGGTCCCCGTCTGTTTTAGACGCTAAAAACGCGTATGACACTTGATTCGCACAAATCCGTTGAGAAATGGCCGAGATACGCCGTGTTACACTTCCGGAGGATGAAATCTTGCTAGTTCTCACGTTTTGCAAACGAAACGCACGATGCACCGCGTTTCTGTCAATTCGTTCAAGAACTCTCGTATCTCGGACATCCGCGAGTATTTCGCGTCGAAAACGTGGTCCCCGTCTGTTTTAGACGCTAAAAACGCGTATGACACTTGATTCGCACGAATCCGCTGAGAAATGGCCGAGATACGCCGTGTTGCACTTCCGGACGATGAATTCGTTCAATTCGTTCAAGAACTCTCGTATCTCGGAATTCCGCGAGTGTTTCGCATCGAAAACGTGGTCCCCGTCTGTTTTAGACGCTAAAAACGCGTATGACACTTGATTCGCACAAATCCGTTGAGAAATGGCCGAGATACGCCGTGTTACACTTCCGGACGATGAAATCTTGCTAGTTCTCACGTTTTGCAAGCGAAACACACGATGCACCGCGTTTCGTTCAATTCGTTCAACAACTCTCGTATCTCGGACATCCGCGAGTGTTTCGCGTCGAAAACGTAGTCCCCGTCTGTTTTAGACGCTAAAAACGCGTATGACACTTGATTCGCACGAATCCGTTGAGAAATGGCCGAGATACGCCGTGTTACAATTCCGGACGATGAACTCTTGCTAGTTCTCACGTTTTGCAAGCGAAACGCACGATGCACCGCGTTTCGTTCAATTCGTTCAAGAACTCTCGTATATCGGACATCCGCGAGTGTTTCGCGTCGAAAACGTGGTCCCCGGCTGTTTTAGACGCTAAAAACGCGTATGACACTTGATTCGCACGAATCCGTTGAGAAATGGCCGAGATACGCCGTGTTGCACTTCCGGACGATGAATTCGTTCAATTCGTTCAAGAACTCTCGTATCTCGGAAATCCGCGAGTGTTTCGCATCGAAAACGTGGTCCCCGTCTGTTTTAGACGCTAAAAACGCGTATGACACTTGATTCGCACAAATCCGTTGAGAAATGGCCGAGATACGCCGTGTTACACTTCCGGACGATGAAATCTTGCTAGTTCTCACGTTTTGCAAGCGAAACACACGATGCACCGCGTTTCGTTCAATTCGTTCAACAACTCTCGTGTCTCGGACATCCGCGAGTGTTTCGCGTCGAAAACGTAGTCCCCGTCTGTTTTAGACGCTAAAAACGCGTATGACACTTGATTCGCACGAATCCGTTGAGAAATGGCCGAGATACGCCGTGTTACACTTCCGGACGATGAACTCTTGCTAGTTCTCACGTTTTGCAAGCGAAACGCACGATGCACCGCGTTTCGTTCAATTCGTTCAAGAACTCTCGTATCTCGGACATCCGCGGGTATTTCGCGTCGAAAACGTGGTCCCCGTCTGTTTTAGACGCTAAAAACGCGAATGACACTTGATTCGCACGAATCCGTTGAGAAATGGCCGAGATACGCCGTGTTGCACTTCCGGACGATGAATTCGTTCAATTCGTTCAAGAACTCTCGTATCTCGGACATCCGCGAGTGTTTCGCGTCGAAAACGTGGTCCCCGTCTGTTTTAGACGCTAAAAACGCGTATGACACTTGATTCGCACAAATCCGTTGAGAAATGGCCGAGATACGACGTGTTACACTTCCGGACGATGAAATCTTGCTAGTTCTCACGTTTTGCAAGCGAAACGCACGATGCACTGCGTTTCTGTCAATTCGTTCAAGAACTCTCGTATCTCGGACATCCGCGAGTATTTCGCGTCGAAAACGTGGTCCCCGTCTGTTTTAGACGCTAAAAACGCATATGACACTTGATTCGCACAAATCCGTTGAGAAATGGCCGAGATACGCCGTGTTGCACTTCCGGACGATGAATTCGTTCAATTCGTACAAGAACTCTCGTATTTCGGACATCCGCGAGTGTTTCGCGTCAAAAACGTGGTCCCCGTCTGTTTTAGACGCTAAAAACGCGTATGACATTTGATTCGCACCAATCCGTTGAGAAATGGCCGAGATACGTCGTGTTACACTTCCGGACAATGAAATCTTGCTAGTTCTCACGTTTTACAAGCGAAACACACGATGCCCCGCGTTTCGTTCAATTCGTTCAACAACTCTCGTATCTCGGACATCCGCGAGTGTTTCGCGTCGAAAACGTAGTCCCCGTCTGTTTTAGACGCTAAAAACGCGTATGACACTTGACTCGCACGAATCCGTTGAGAAATGGCCGAGATACGCCGTGTTACACTTCCGGACGATGAACTCTTGCTAGTTCTCACGTTTTGCAAGCGAAACGCACGATGCACCGCGTTTCGTTCAATTCGTTCAAGAACTCTAGTATCTCGGACATCCGCGGGTATTTCGCGTCGAAAACGTGGTCCCCGTCTGTTTTAGACGCTAAAAAACGCGAATGACACTTGATTCGCACGAATCCGTTGAGAAATGGCCGAGATACGCCGTGTTGCACTTCCGGACGATGAATTCGTTCAATTCGTTCAAGAACTCTCGTATCTCGGACATCCTCGAGTGTTTCGCGTCGAAAACGTGGTCCCCGTCTGTTTTAGACGCTAAAAACGCGTATGACACTTGATTCGCACGAATCCGTTGAGAAATGGCCGAGATACGCCGTGTTGCACTTCCGGACGATGAATTCGTTCAATTCGTTCAAGAACTCTCGCATCTCGGACATCCGCGAGTGTTTCGCGTCGAAAACGTGGTCCCCGTCTGTTTTAGACGCTAAAAACGCGTATGACACTTGATTCGCACCAATCCGTTGATAAATGGCCGAGATACGCCGTGTTACACTTCCGGACGATGAAATTTTGCTAGTTCTCACGTTTTGCAAGCGAAACGCACGATGCACCGCGTTTCGTTCAATTCCATCAAGAACTCTCGTATCTCGGACATGCGCGAGTGTTTCGCGTCGAAAACGTGGTCCCCGTCTGTTTTAGACGCTAAAAACGCGTATGACACTTGATTCACACAAATCCGTTGAGAAATGGCCGAGATACGCCGTGTTACACTTCCGGAGGATGAAATCTTGCTAGTTCTCACGTTTTGCAAGCGAAACGCACGATGCACCGCGTTTCTGTCAATTCGTTCAAGAACTCTCGTATCTCGGACATCCGCGAGTATTTCGCGTCGAAAACGTGGTCCCCGTCTGTTTTAGACGCTAAAAACGCATATGACACTTGATTTGCACGAATCCGTTGAGAAATGGCCGAGATACGCCGCGTTGCACTTCCGGACGATGAATTCGTTCAATTCGTTCAAGAACTCTCGTATCTCGGACATCCGCGAGTGTTTCGCGTCGAAAACATGGTCCCCGTCTGTTTTAGACGCTAAAAACGCGTATGACACTTGATTCGCACGATTCTGTTGAGAAATGGCCGAGATACGCCGTGTTGCACTTCCGGACGATGAATTCGTTCAATTCGTTCAAGAACTCTCGTATCTCGGACATCCGCGAGTGTTTCGCGTCGAAAACGTGGTCCCCGTGCGTTTTAGACGCTAAAAATGCGTATGACCCTTGATTCGCACGAATCCGTTGAGAAATGGCCGAGATACGTCGTGTTACACTTGCGGACGATGAAATCTTGCTAGTTCTCACGTTTTGCAAGCGAAACGCACGATGCACTGCGTTTCGTTCAATTCGTTCAAGAACTCTCGTATCTCGGACATCCGCGAATGTTTCGCGTCGAAAACGTTGTCCCCGTCTGTTTTAGACGCTAAAAACGCGTATGACACTTGATTCGCACGAATCCGTTGAGAAATGGCAGAGATACGCCGTGTTACACTTCCGGACGATGAATTCGTTCAATTCGTTGAAGAACTTTCGTATCTCGGACATCCGCGAGTGTTTCGCGTCGAAAACGTGGTCCCCGTCTGTTTTAGACGCTATAAACGCGTATGACACTTGATTCGCACGAATCCGTTGAGAAATGGCCGAGATACGCCGTGTTACACTTCCGGACGATGAAATCTTGCTAGTTCTCACGTTTTGCAAGCGAAATGCACGATGCACCGCGTTTCGTTCAATTCGTTCAAGAACTCTCGTATCTCGGACATCCGCGAATGTTTCGCGTCGAAAACGTGGTCCCCGTCTGTTTTAGACGCTAAAAACGCGTATGACACTTGATTCGCACGAATCCGTTGAGAAATGGCAGAGATACGCCTTGTTACACTTCCGGACGATGAAATCTTGCTAGTTCTCACGTTTTGCAAGCGAAAGGCACGATGTACCGCGTTTCGTTCAATTCGTTGAAGAACTCTCGTATCTCGGACATCCGCGAGTGTCTCGCGTCGAAAACGTGGTCCCCGTCTGTTTTAGACGCTAAAGACGCGTATGACACTTGATTCGCACGAATCCGTTGAGAAATGGCCGAGATACGCCGTGTTGCACTTCCGGACGAAGAATTCGTTCAATTCGTTCAAGAACTCTCGTATCTCGGACATCCGCGAGTGTTTTGCGTCGAAAACGTGGTCACCGTCTGTTTTAGACGCTAAAAACGTGTATGACACTTGATTCGCATGAATCCGTTGAGAAATGGCCGAGATACGCCGTGTTACGCTTCCGGACGATGAAATCTTGCTAGTTCTCACGTTTTGCAAGCGAAACGCACGATGCACCGCGTTTCGTTCAATTCGTTCAAGAACTCTCGTATCTCGGACATCCGCGAATGTTTCGCGTCGAAAACGTTGTCCCCGTCTGTTTTAGACGCTAAAAACGCGTATGACACTTGATTCGCACGAATCCGTTGAGAAATGGCAGAGATACGCCGTGTTACACTTCCGGACGATGAAATCTTGCTAGTTCTCACGTTTTGCAAGCGAAAGGCACGATGTACCGCGTTTCGTTCAATTCGTTCAAGAACTCTCGTATCTCGGACATCCGCGAGTGTCTCGCGTCGAAAACGTGGTCCCCGTCTGTTTTATACGCTAAAAACGCGTATGACACCTTATTGGCACGAATCCGTTGAGAAATGGCCGAGATACGCCGTGTTACACTTCCGAACGATGAATTCGTTCAATTCATTCAAGAACTTTCGTATCTCGGACATCCGCGAGTGTTTCGCGTCGAAAACGTGGTCCCCGTCTGTTTTAGACGCTATAACCGCGTATGACACTTGATTCGCACGAATCCGTTGAGAAATGGTCGAGATACGCCGTGTTACACTTCCGGACGATGAAATCTTGCTAGTTCTCACGTTTTGCAAGCGAAACGCACGATGCACCGCGTTTCGTTCAATTCGTTCAAGAACTTTCGTATCTCGGACATCCGCGAGTGTTTCGCGTCGAAAACGTGGTCCCCGTCTGTTTTAGACGCTAAAGACGCGTATGGCACTTGATTCGCACGAATCCGTTGAGAAATGGCCGAGATACGCCGTGTTACACTTCGGCGATGAAATCTTGCTAGTTCTCACGTTTGCAAGCGAAACGCACGATGCACCGCGTTTCGTTCAATTCGTTCAAGAACTCTCGTATCTCGGACATCCGCGAGTGTTTCGCGTCGAAAACGTGGTCCCCGTCTGTTTTAGACGCTAAAGACGCGTATGACACTTGATTCGCACGAATCGTTGAGAAATGGCCGAGATACGCCGTGTTGCACTTCCGGACGATGAATTCGTTCAATTCGTTCAAGAACTCTCGTATCTCGGACATCCGCGAGTGTTTTGCGTCGAAAACGTGGTCACCGTCTGTTTTAGACGCTAAAAACGCGTATGACACTTGATTCGCTTGAATCCGTTGAGAAATGGCCGAGATACGCCGTGTTACGCTTCGGACGATGAAATCTTGCTAGTTCTCACGTTTTGCAAGCGAAACGCACGATGCACCGCGTTTCGTTCAATTCGTTCAAGAACTCTCGTATCTCGACATCCGCGTGTTTCGCGTCGAAAACGTGGTCCCGGTCTGTTTCAGACGCTAAAACGCGTATGACACTTGATTCGCACGAATCCGTTGAGAAATGCCCGAGATACGCCGTGTTACACTTCCGGCCGATGAAATCTTGCTAGTTTCTCACGTTTTGCAAGCGAAACGCACGATGCACCGTGTTCGTTCAATTCGTTCAAGAACTCTCGTATCTCGGACATCCGCGAGTGTTCGCGTCGAAAACGTGGTCCCCGTCTGTTTTAGACGCTAAAAACGCGTATGACACTTGATTCGCACGAATCCGTTGAGAAATGGCCGAGATACGCCGTGTTGCACTTCCGGTCGACGAATTCGTTCAATTCGTTCAAGAATTCTCGTATCTCGGACATCCGCGAGTGTCTCGCGTCGAAAACGTGGTCCCCGTCTGTTTTATACGCTAAAAACGCGTATGACACCTTATTGGCACGAATCCGTGAGAAATGGCCGAGATACGCCGTGTTACACTTCCGAACGATGACTTCGTTCAATTCATTCAAGAACTTTCGTATCTCGGACATCCGCGAGTGTTTCGCGTCGAAACGTGGTCCCGTCTGTTTTAGACGCTATAAACGCGTATGACACTTGATTCGCACGAATCCGTTGAGAAATGGTCGAGATACGCGTGTTACACTTCCGGACGATGAAATCTTGCTAGTTCTCACGTTTTGCAAGCGAAACGCACGATGCACCGCGTTTCGTTCAATTCGTTCAAGAACTTTCGTATCTCGGACATCCGCGAGTGTTTCGCGTCGAAAACGTGGTCCCCGTCTGTTTTAGACGCTAAAGACGCGTATGACACTTGATTCGCACGAATCCGTTGAGAAATGGCCGAGATACGCCGTGTTGCACTTCCGGACGAAGAATTCGTTCAATTCGTTCAAGAACTCTCGTATCTCGGACATCGCGGGTGTTTTGCGTCGAAAACGTGGTCACGTCTGTTTTAGACGCTAAAAACGTGTATGACACTTGATTCGCATGAATCCGTTGAGAAATGGCCGAGATACGCCGTGTTACGCTTCCGGACGATGAAATCTTGCTAGTTCTCACGTTTTGCAAGCGAACGCACGATGCACCGCGTTTCGTTCAATTCGTTCAAGAACTCTCGTATCTCGGACATCCGCGAATGTTTCGCGTCGAAAACGTTGTCCCCGTCTGTTTTAGACGCTAAAAACGCGTATGACACTTGATTCGCACGAATCCGTTGAGAAATGGCAGAGATACGCCGTGTTACACTTCCGGACGATGAAATCTTGCTAGTTCTCACGTTTTGCAAGCGAAAGGCACGATGTACCGCGTTTCGTTCAATTCGTTCAAGAACTCTCGTATCTCGGACATCCGCGAGTGTCTCGCGTCGAAAACGTGGTCCCCGTCTGTTTTATACGCTAAAACGCGTATGACACCTTATTGGCACGAATCCGTTGAGAAATGGCCGAGATACGCCGTGTTACACTTCCGAACGATGAATTCGTTCAATTCATTCAAGAACTTTCGTATCTCGGACATCCGCGAGTGTTTCGCGTCGAAAACGTGGTCCCGTCTGTTTTAGACGCTATAACCGCGTATGACACTTGATTCGCACGAATCCGTTGAGAAATGGTCGAGATACGCCGTGTTACACTTCGGACGATGAAATCTTGCTAGTTCTCACGTTTTGCAAGCGAAACGCACGATGCACCGCGTTTCGTTCAATTCGTTCAAGAACTTTCGTATCTCGGACATCCGCGAGTGTTTCGCGTCGAAAACGTGGTCCCCGTCTGTTTTAGACGCTAAAGACGCGTATGGCACTTGATTCGCACGAATCCGTTGAGAAATGGCCGAGATACGCCGTGTTACACTTCCGGCCGATGAAATCTTGCTAGTTCTCACGTTTTGCAAGCGAAACGCACGATGCACCGCGTTTCGTTCAATTCGTTCAAGAACTCTCGTATCTCGACATCCGCGAGTGTTTCGCGTCGAAAACGTGGTCCCCGTCTGTTTTAGACGCTAAAGACGCGTATGACACTTGATTCGCACGAATCCGTTGAGAATGGCCGAGATACGCCGTGTTGCACTTCCGGACGATGATTCGTTCAATTCGTTCAAGAACTCTCGTATCTCGGACATCCGCGAGTGTTTTGCGTCGAAAACGTGGTCACCGTCTGTTTTAGACGCTAAAAACGCGTATGACACTTGATTCGCTTGAATCCGTTGAGAAATGGCCGAGATACGCCGTGTTACGCTTCCGGACGATGAAATCTTGCTAGTTCTCACGTTTGCAAGCGAAACGCACGATGCACCGCGTTTCGTTCAATTCGTTCAAGAACTCTCGTATCTCGGACATCCGCGAGTGTTTCGCGTCGAAAACGTGTCCGGTCTGTTTCAGACGCTAAAACGCGTATGACACTTGATTCGCACGAATCCGTTGAGAAATGCCCGAGATACGCCGTGTTACACTTCCGGCGATGAAATCTTGCTAGTTCTCACGTTTTGCAAGCGAAACGCACGATGCACCGTGTTTCGTTCAATTCGTTCAAGAACTCTCGTATCTCGACATCCGCGAGTGTTTCGCGTCGAAAACGTGGTCCCGTCTGTTTAGACGCTAAAAACGCGTATGACACTTGATTCGCACGAATCCGTTGAGAAATGGCCGAGATACGCCGTGTTGCACTTCCGGTCGACGAATTCGTTCAATTCGTTCAAGAATTCTCGTATCTCGGACATCCGCGAGTGTCTCGCGTCGAAAACGTGGTCCCGTCTGTTTTATACGCTAAAAACGCGTATGACACCTTATTGGCACGAATCCGTTGAGAAATGGCCGAGATACGCCGTGTTACACTTCCGAACGATGACTTCGTTCAATTCATTCAAGAACTTTCGTATCTCGGACATCCGCGAGTGTTTCGCGTCGAAAACGTGGTCCCCGTCTGTTTTAGACGCTATAAACGCGTATGACACTTGATTCGCACGAATCCGTTGAGAAATGGTCGAGATACGCCGTGTTACACTTCCGGACGATGAAATCTTGCTAGTTCTCACGTTTTGCAAGCGAAACGCACGATGCACCGCGTTTCGTTCAATTCGTTCAAGAACTTTCGTATCTCGGACATCCGCGAGTGTTTCGCGTCGAAACGTGGTCCCCGTCTGTTTTAGACGCTAAAGACGCGTATGACACTTGATTCGCACGAATCCGTTGAGAAATGGCCGAGATACGCCGTGTTGCACTTCCGGACGAAGAATTCGTTCAATTCGTTCAAGAACTCTCGTATCTCGACATCGCGGGTGTTTTGCGTCGAAAACGTGGTCACCGTCTGTTTTAGACGCTAAAAACGTGTATGACACTTGATTCGCATGAATCCGTTGAGAAATGGCCGAGATACGCCGTGTTACGCTTCCGACGATGAAATCTTGCTAGTTCTCACGTTTTGCAAGCGAAACGCACGAAGCACCGCGTTTCGTTCAAATCGTTGAAGAACTCTGTATCTCGGACATCGCGAGTGTTTCGCGTCGAAAACATGGTCCCGTCTGTTTTAGACGCTAAAAACGCGTATGACACTTGATTCGCACGAATCCGTTGAGAAATGGCCGAGATACGCCGTGTTACACTTCCGGACGATGAAATCTGCTAGTTCTCACGTTTTGCAAGCGAAACGCACGATGCACCGCGTTTCGTTCAATTCGTTCAAGAACTCTCGTATCTCGGACATCCGCGAGTGTTTCGCGTCGAAAACGTGGTCCCCGTCTGTTTTAGACTCTAAAGACGCGTATGACACTTGATTCGCACGAATCGTTGAGAAATGGCCGAGATACGCCGTGTTACACTTCCGGACGATGAATTCGTTCAATTCGTTGAAGAACTTTCGTATCTCGGACATCCGCGAGTGTTTCGCGTCGAAAACGTGGTCCCGTCTGTTTTAGACGCTATAAACGCGTATGACACTTGATTCGCACGAATCCGTTGAGAAATGGCCGAGATACGCCGTGTTACACTTCCGACGATGAAATCTTGCTAGTTCTCACGTTTTGCAAGCGAAATGCACGATGCACCGCGTTTCGTTCAATTCGTTCAAGAACTCTCGTATCTCGGACATCCGCGAATGTTTCGCGTCGAAAACGTGGTCCCCGTCTGTTTTAGACGCTAAAAACGCGTATGACACTTGATTCGCACGAATCCGTTGAGAATGGCAGAGATACGCCTTGTTACACTTCCGGACGATGAAATCTTGCTAGTTCTCACGTTTTGCAAGCGAAAGGCACGATGTACCGCGTTTCGTTCAATTCGTTGAAGAACTCTCGTATCTCGGACATCCGCGAGTGTCTCGCGTCGAAAACGTGGTCCCCGTCTGTTTTAGACGCTAAAGACGCGTATGACACTTGATTCGCACGAATCCGTTGAGAAATGGCCGAGATACGCCGTGTTACACTTCCGGTCGACGAATTCGTTCAATTCGTTCAAGAATTCTCGTATCTCGGACATCCGCGAGTGTCTCGCGTCGAAAACGTGGTCCCGTCTGTTTTATACGCTAAAAACGCGTATGACACTTATTGGCACGAATCCGTTGAGAAATGGCCGAGATACGCGTGTTACACTTCCGAACGATGACTTCGTTCAATTCATTCAAGAACTTTCGTATCTCGGACATCCGCGAGTGTTTCGCGTCGAAAACGTGGTCCCCGTCTGTTTTAGACGCTATAAACGGTATGACACTTGATTCGCACGAATCCGTTGAGAAATGGTCGAGATACGCCGTGTTACACTCCGGACGATGAAATCTTGCTAGTTCTCACGTTTTGCAAGCGAAACGCACGATGCACCGCGTTTCGTTCAATTCGTTCAAGAACTTTCGTATCTCGGACATCCGCGAGTGTTTCGCGTCGAAAACGTGGTCCCGTCTGTTTTAGACGCTAAAGACGCGTATGACACTTGATTCGCACGAATCCGTTGAGAAATGGCGAGATACGCCGTGTTGCACTTCGGACGAAGAATTTGTTCAATTCGTTCAAGAACTCTCGTATCTCGGACATCCGCGGGTGTTTTGCGTCGAAAACGTGGTCACCGTCTGTTTTAGACGCTAAAAACGTGTATGACACTTGATTCGCATGAATCCGTTGAGAAATGGCCGAGATACGCCGTGTTACGCTTCCGGACGATGAAATCTTGCTAGTTCTCACGTTTTGCAAGCGAAACGCACGAAGCACCGCGTTTTCGTTCAAATCGTTGAAGAACTCTGGTATCTCGGACATCCGCGAGTGTTTCGCGTCGAAAACATGGTCCCCGTCTGTTTTAGACGCTAAAAACGCGTATGACACTTGATTCGCACGAATCCGTTGAGAAATGGCCGAGATACGCCGTGTTACACTTCCGGACGATGAAATCTTGCTAGTTCTCACGTTTTGCAAGCGAAACGCACGATGCACCGCGTTTCGTTCAATTCGTTCAAGAACTCTCGTATCTCGGACATCCGCGAGTGTTTCGCGTCGAAAACGTGGTCCCCGTCTGTTTTAGACTCTAAAGACGCGTATGACACTTGATTCGCACGAATCCGTTGAGAAATGGCCGAGATACGCCGTGTTACACTTCCGGACGATGAATTCGTTCAATTCGTTGAAGAACTTTCGTATCTCGGACATCCGCGAGTGTTTCGCGTCGAAAACGTGGTCCCCGTCTGTTTTAGACGCTATAAACGCGTATGACACTTGATTCGCACGAATCCGTTGAGAAATGGCCGAGATACGCCGTGTTACACTTCCGGACGATGAATCTTGCTAGTTCTCACGTTTTGCAAGCGAAATGCACGATGCACCGCGTTTCGTTCAATTCGTTCAAGAACTCTCGTATCTCGGACATCCGCGAATGTTTCGCGTCGAAAACGTGGTCCCGTCTGTTTTAGACGCTAAAAACGCGTATGACACTTGATTCGCACGAATCCGTTGAGAAATGGCAGAGATACGCCTTGTTACACTTCCGGACGATGAAATCTTGCTAGTTCTCACGTTTTGCAAGCGAAAGGCACGATGTACCGCGTTTCGTTCAATTCGTTGAAGAACTCTCGTATCTCGACATCCGCGAGTGTCTCGCGTCGAAAACGTGGTCCCCGTCTGTTTTAGACGCTAAAGACGCGTATGACACTTGATTCGCACGAATCCGTTGAGAAATGGCCGAGATACGCCGTGTGCACTTCCGGACGAAGAATTCGTTCAATTCGTTCAAGAACTCTCGTATCTCGGACATCCGCGAGTGTTTTGCGTCGAAAACGTGGTCACCGTCTGTTTTAGACGCTAAAAACGTGTATGACACTTGATTCGCATGAATCCGTTGAGAAATGGCCGAGATACGCCGTGTTACGCTTCCGGACGATGAAATCTTGCTAGTTCTCACGTTTTGCAAGCGAAACGCACGATGCACCGCGTTTCGTTCAATTCGTTCAAGAACTCTCGTATCTCGGACATCCGCGAATGTTTCGCGTCGAAAACGTTGTCCCCGTCTGTTTTAGACGCTAAAAACGCGTATGACACTTGATTCGCACGAATCCGTTGAGAAATGGCAGAGATACGCCGTGTTACACTTCCGGACGATGAATTCGTTCATTCGTTGAAGAACTTTCGTATCTCGGACATCCGCGAGTGTTTCGCGTCGAAAACGTGGTCCCCGTCTGTTTTAGACGCTATAAACGCGTATGACACTTGATTCGCACGAATCCGTTGAGAAATGGCCGAGATACGCCGTGTTACACTTCCGGACGATGAAATCTTGCTAGTTCTCACGTTTTGCAAGCGAAATGCACGATGCACCGCGTTTCGTTCAATTCGTTCAAGAACTCTCGTATCTCGGACATCCGCGAATGTTTCGCGTCGAAAACGTGTCCCCGTCTGTTTTAGACGCTAAAAACGCGTATGACACTTGATTCGCACGAATCCGTTGAGAAATGGCAGAGATACGCCTTGTTACACTTCCGGACGATGAAATCTTGCTAGTTCTCACGTTTTGCAAGCGAAAGGCACGATGTACCGCGTTTCGTTCAATTCGTTGAAGAACTCTCGTATCTCGGACATCCGCGAGTGTCTCGCGTCGAAAACGTGGTCCCCGTCTGTTTTAGACGCTAAAGACGCGTATGACACTTGATTCGCACGAATCCGTTGAGAAATGGCGAGATACGCCGTGTTGCACTTCCGGACGAAGAATTCGTTCAATTCGTTCAAGAACTCTCGTATCTCGGACATCGCGAGTGTTTTGCGTCGAAAACGTGGTCACCGTCTGTTTTAGACGCTAAAAACGTGTATGACACTTGATTCGCATGAATTCGTTGAGAAATGGCCGAGATACGCCGTGTTACGCTTCCGGACGATGAAATCTTGCTAGTTCTCACGTTTTGCAAGCGAAACGCACGATGCACCGCGTTTCGTTCAATTCGTTCAAGAACTCTCGTATCTCGGACATCCGCGAATGTTTCGCGTCGAAAACGTTGTCCCCGTCTGTTTTAGACGCTAAAAACGCGTATGACACTTGATTCGCACGAATCCGTTGAGAAATGGCAGAGATACGCCGTGTTACACTTCCGGACGATGAAATCTTGCTAGTTCTCACGTTTTGCAAGCGAAAGGCACGATGTATCGCGTTTCGTTCAATTCGTTCAAGAACTCTCGTATCTCGGACATCCGCGAGTGTCTCGCGTCGAAAACGTGGTCCCCGTCTGTTTTATACGCTAAAAACGCGTATGACACCTTATTGGCACGAATCCGTTGAGAAATGGCCGAGATACGCCGTGTTACACTTCCGAACGATGAATTCGTTCAATTCATTCAAGAACTTTCGTATCTCGGACATCCGCGAGTGTTTCGCGTCGAAAACGTGGTCCCGTCTGTTTTAGACGCTATAAACGCGTATGACACTTGATTCGCACGAATCCGTTGAGAAATGGTCGAGATACGCCGTGTTACACTTCCGGACGATGAAATCTGCTAGTTCTCACGTTTTGCAAGCGAAACGCACGATGCACCGCGTTTCGTTCAATTCGTTCAAGAACTTTCGTATCTCGGACATCCGCGAGTGTTTCGCGTCGAAAACGTGGTCCCCGTCTGTTTTAGACGCTAAAGACGCGTATGACACTTGATTCGCACGAATCCGTGAGAAATGGCCGAGATACGCCGTGTTGCACTTCCGGACGAAGAATTCGTTCAATTCGTTCAAGAACTCTCGTATCTCGGACATCCGCGAGTGTTTTGCGTCGAAAACGTGGTCACCGTCTGTTTTAGACGCTAAAAACGTGTATGACACTTGATTCGCATGAATTCGTTGAGAAATGGCCGAGATACGCCGTGTTACGCTTCCGGACGATGAAATCTTGCTAGTTCTCACGTTTTGCAAGCGAAACGCACGATGCACCGCGTTTCGTTCAATTCGTTCAAGAAACTCTCGTATCTCGGACATCCGCGAATGTTTCGCGTCGAAAACGTTGTCCCGTCTGTTTTAGACGCTAAAAACGCGTATGACACTTGATTCGCACGAATCCGTTGAGAAATGGCAGAGATACGCCGTGTTACACTTCCGGACGATGAAATCTTGCTAGTTCTCACGTTTTGCAAGCGAAAGGCACGATGTACCGCGTTTCGTTCAATTCGTTCAAGAACTCTCGTATCTCGGACATCCGCGAGTGTCTCGCGTCGAAAACGTGGTCCCGTCTGTTTTATACGCTAAAAACGCGTATGACACCTTATTGGCACGAATCCGTTGAGAAATGCCGAGATACGCGTGTTACACTTCCGAACGATGAATTCGTTCAATTCATTCAAGAACTTTCGTATCTCGGACATCCGCGAGTGTTTCGCGTCGAAAACGTGGTCCCCGTCTGTTTTAGACGCTATAAACGCGTATGACACTTGATTCGCACGAATCCGTTGAGAAATGGTCGAGATACGCCGTGTTACACTTCCGGACGATGAAATCTTGCTAGTTCTCACGTTTTGCAAGCGAAACGCACGATGCACCGCGTTTCGTTCATTCGTTCAAGAACTTTCGTATCTCGGACATCCGCGAGTGTTCGCGTCGAAAACGTGGTCCCCGTCTGTTTTAGACGCTAAAGACGCGTATGGCACTTGATTCGCACGAATCCGTTGAGAAATGGCCGAGATACGCCGTGTTACACTTCCGG